>JASVEL010001874.1:0-307795 GCA_032618575.1 Nicotiana noctiflora | reverse complement strand
TGTTTATACAGTAATCCAGCTATAGATTTATATAAGGAACATTACTTCCCTGAGAAAGCTTAATTCTTTGCCTATCACTACTATTCAATTTACTCCTGACGATGTATGTCAAGAAATAAGATTCATCTCTTGTTCAAATCAGTTCTCTTACATATAACTAGTGTTTTATATGGCACCTCGATATGTCCTTCAGTTTTCAGAATCTGGGATCTTGTTTATGCTAAGTAAAATAATTATTTGGAATTTTCAAAACAAAGAGAGGCACATCGGAAAAGGTAATCATACCCGTTTCATTGCACTCATTAGATCATCCAGGGAGTCATAGCCCTGTGGACTAAAACCAACTTGTTGCTTTGTTGGCTCCAAGAGGTAGTCTTCATTTGAACTTGTCCTTGAGTCGGGGATTAACTTTTCATGCTTGGTTTGCTGCACGAGTGTCGAAGAACCTCCATTTGATCTACCAATCAGTGACATGTCCATCCTTCTCCCAAAATTCTCGTTGCTTTGGTTCATATTATGGCTTAAAGAAGCCATGCTACCACCATTGTTGAGAACCTGGGAGCTTAAGTTGCCGAAAGTATTATTTGAGTTGTTGGAATACCGTTGTTTATTGTCGACCCATGCTTGAGACGGAGCTTGGTTCATACTCTGAACAGCACCAGCCGTACCATCACGAAATTGGATTTTTCCCCTTGAATCTTCAAAAGAAGGTGAAACTGTGGTGGTGGAAGCAAAATCAAGAGAGCTGCTCAGTAAATGAGGTGGCGCAGCTGAAGAATTATCATCTCTAACACTACTTTGAGGCAAATGGCTATTAAGGAAGGCTTCGGTCAATGGGAAAGAACTCGACTGGAACTTCGATAACTGAACCGAATTTTGCCAGTTCTCGTTACATCTACCTTGGTCTAGAAAATTGGAAGAACCGTTAACACCGGTATTGAAGGAGCCGGAGCTAAATGGAGTTATGTTGATAGAGTTCCCTTGTAGTATCATAGGATTATTCGAAACATTGGATAAGGAGTTATTTGTGCAACCAAGTACATCAGTTGTAAGCAGTCTCGACTCATCCAAAGGAATATGTACAGAGGACTTCTGCTGCAATTGATCAAGCTCCAACGATGCAGGAATTCCGTGAAACAAACTAGCATTCTGGCTAGCAGGTAGAATATTCGGATTCAATTTTGCGAAAGCGTTAACAGAGTTGTTCAAACTTTGACCATGACTAGGTTGGAGTAGCTGAGGTGCGGCCAGATTGCGAACACTTAGACCAGCAGCACTATTTAGTCTGCCAAGCATGCCCCCTGAAGTGTAGGACGACAACGTAGGATGAGCATACCGTCCTGATCCAGCTAATGTTCGAAAATCTCCAAGTCCATCCAGTGAGCCCATTCGTATATAATCCTTGCCCCCTAACGCGGCAACCATGTTGGCTTGCTGGGTTGCTACTGAACTTATCCTTTTCAAGTAAAGCCTGTACTTCTGTAGCACAGAAAAAAGAACTGATTAAGAACTCTAAACTTGTATTGTAACAAAGGAAATAGCGAAGAACAAGGAGCAAGACTAGTGCCTGGAGATGGCTTGCAACATTCTCCCTAGTCAGCCCGTCAACATTCATTAGGTCAAGAATCCTCTTAGGGACAGCTTCTGCATCAGAAACAGGACGGAGAAATAGTGAGTTAATATCGGAATATTCATAGCAAATATAGATGAGAGAAAACTTACTAATGCTAAAGAACTCACTTTCGATGCCCAACTGATTAACAGCTGCAACAAACTTCCTGTGAAGCTCTATGGACCAAACGACACGAGCTTTCTTCTGATTTGCTGTATCTTCATTGTCAGTTCCATTTTCATCAGTGTCATCGTCTTCATCTTTCCTTTTCTTGTTAAGTTTTCCGTTTTGATCTGCATTACCTGTCAGTGATTGCCCTTCTCCACTTCCCAGATAAGATTTGTCATGATCGTTAGACTTGCTCCGGCTCTTAGGTTCAACCTTCTTTCTTCGGATTACATGTTGCCATACATTCCTCAGCTCCTCGAGCCGCACAGGTTTCACCAAATAGTCACAAGCACCATGACTAATTCCCTTCATTACAAGTTTGGTATCGCTGTTTGCGGACAACACTGGACCAAAAAAGAAGGTTCAAAAATCCAAACATTACGCCTAAAATTCCTCTACTACAAGTGAAACAAAATGCAATACGATGCTCAAATGCTAATAACACTGAATCTAAAGGGAGAAAAAAGTTGAAAATGAAAAGAAAATGTAGATCTATAACTAACATAAATAAAGATGTTTTACTTACTTATGACCGGAAGATCCATCTCAAGACCAACAAGTTCAAGAAGTTTAAAGCCATCCATATCAGGCATGTGAACATCACTGATAACCAAATCAAATCTATCTCTGTTCTCCCTCAACATCTTCAATGCAATTCTTGCCTGACTTGTAGTAGTTACTGTGCAAAGAATAAAGATCATCTTCAGAATAATAATGCAATATTTTTTTAAAAATCTTAAGGAGGAAAAGACTAACAATTTCGAAAACTAGAAAGATCTCAAAATAAATCAAGAAAATCCAGGGTTGCAACAAAATATATTTTCAGTGCATGATTTAACTAAATCTGGTGTTTCACTTAAACTACAGGGTAATCATGAACAAATCAAATTTCATATATGCTCTTAGAAACAAAAATCTTACTTGAAAACAGAATTTAGAAAGTACAAAATACAGATTTTGGAGCTGGATTATGTTCAAAATACATTTCAAAAAGCAAAAGAACGGCAAATTGAAGTCATGAAACTGTAAAGGCCATGATCAAATCAACTAGAAACATGAAACATGCATGAAAAAGAACAGCAAATTGAAGTCATGAAACTGTACATAATAATTTGAAAACTCCTTTTACCAGAGCAAAAATCCATTCTTTATAGAGTAGACACTTAAATGCTCTTTTTAAAAGTTAGAAACAACCATCATTAAACAAGCTAAATTTTTTTTTTCAAGATAAAACAGAAAGCTAGAACAAATAACCAAAACACTCAATAGCAGCAGCAGCATACCATGATACTGACATTTCCTGAGCAAACCATCCAAAAGCTTCAAACAAATAGGGTCATCATCAACAGCAAGAACTCTCATACCAATTGGAAAATTATCATAATTTTGATAATTTCCCTTTTCACCACCCTTATTATTTCCTCTAATTTCTTCCACAGTCATTTTCTTGAACCACACACAACAAGATTGGACCCAAAACAAGATTCTTACACCAAAAAAGTTCAAAACTTTACCACAATCTCCAGCAAAACAAAAAGAGTTACTTTTTGGAATTTTTATCAAAACCCCACAAAACCAAATTGCCTGAATAAATCTAAGAAGTGAAGAAACAAGAAAAGTTCAAAACTTTAATATTACAACAATAAAAAAAAGGTTACTTTCTTGAATATTTACCAAAACCCTACAAATCCCAATTGCCTGAATAAATCCAAGAGTTGATGAAACAAGAAAAGTTCAAAACTTTACTACTAGAACAACAAAAAAAGTGACTTTCTTGAATTTTTATCAAAACCCCATAGCACAATTGTCTAAATAAATCCAAGAAAGTGAAGAAATGATCAATTAGACAAGAGAGACAAGATTGAGACTTATGAAATGGTAGTAGTAGTAGTAGTAAGTAATAAAGCTGTACGTGTGGACAATGATGGGGTAATGGCCAGAACAGAGTGATTGGTTTCAACCCAACAAATACAACAAATCATAGAAATTTTCTAGTCATCACATGTCTCTCTCTCCTCCACTATACTTTTTCTTCTTCTTCTTCTTTTTGTGTTTGTCTTTTACTTTTTCCCTATACACCCACCCCCTATACTCTATAACCTCTTTTCTCTTTCACAGAACCATTGGTTGGTAATAAAATAATCCATTTTTGGTGTAATGTTATACTTCACGAACATGTTTGGTGATAAGACATAATTAAATGTAAATTAAATCAAAAATAAATTTATTTTATATATTTGATTGGAATAAAATACATTACTTTCTTCGGTCCATAATAAATGATCAATTTATTTTTAGTACGTTCTCATTCAGAAAATACTAAATTCTATACAAAAATATTGAGTATGACTAAATTATCTTTAATTAAATATTTAATGAGAGGAGTAAGAAAATTTTGTGAAATATATACATAAGGGTAATTTTGTAAAAATAAATTGAATTCTTTTTTTATTATGTAACAACAACAACAACCCAGTATATTCCCACAAGGTGAGGTCTGGGGAGGGTAATATGTAGACAGGTCTTACCTCTACCCGAGAGGGCAGAGAGGCTGTTTCCAATTGACCATCGGCAGGGAAAGGAAAAACAAACAAAAACAAAATGGATTCTTATTTTGGACCAAAATAAAAAAGTATATTGGTCACTTAATGTAGCCCGAAGGAAGAATTAATCTTGAAATTAGTTATCAGAGATTATATTGTTAAATTTAATCCCTTAGAAAGAGTGAAATAATAATTCCATAACTAATATTGAGATATTTAATTCAAAAATAACTTATTTTCTAACCAAGCTACCCTGTAGGTGTAAAAGTAAGCTGGAAGTGCAAGTATTTTTATACTGTCAAATCACTATATACTCCAACTAAAACTCCTTATGCTATGCTAATGAATACTATAATTTAAACTATTTCTCAAAAAGCTTTGCATTTATAGATGAATTTAAATTGTATATAATGACAAGATAAAATTTTATTTTAACATTATCAATAACCTTTAATATGTAATAATAGGTTAGTTAGTTTTCTACCGGTTTACTAGTTAGTTATTTTCAAGAGATTTTAGGTACAATTATCTATAAAATAATTTAATTATATAAATAGTTTTACATTATCAATGCATAAAACTTAGAGCAGAGATCACTTTTAACCTGTGTCAGAAATTATTTATATTTAATAACTGTAAAAACGTTTATATATATATATATATATATATTACTATTATTTTGAGAAAAATTATACATTATAATTTTCTCTAAAATTTATTTTCTGTGCGGAGTTATGTGAAAATGAGCAATGGAGGTTTGTTTAGTGTCTTTTTATGGGAACCTTTTTTGTAACTTTTTTCTCCCAGAGAAGCATGCATTCTTGGAAGTGAGCTTGATAAACTTTTAAGAAATGATATCATGTGACACTTCTCCTTTACACACTCACACTTCAACAAATCCTGGCCGTTCATTTGGACATTAAGTGTTCTAGAATTAATCCAAGATTAATTATTTACGAAAATTATGGCTAGGTTTTGTTGAATCTTGATTAGATTTACCTTTTAGATCAAGATTGCTAACCTATCAAAGATTACAAATCATTTTAGATTGTAATGACTTCTTCATTATTCTAGATTTTCATTTCTCTACAGATATAATTGAACATCTGGGCAAAAAAATAATACTGTATAGTCGCTCTAAAAATAATAATAAAATTTTTATGTATATATGCACTTTTGAGGCGTTACTGAATATATATAGTTTCAGCCACATGCTAAAAGTGATCTTTGGACAAAAAAATTATTTTTAAAAAATTTAAAATTCTCATTCAGTATTGAAAATGGGTGTTAGTATTGTTTTCTTCTATTGCTTAGATCTATGGTAAAGTGACTATTTTTGCAAATGGGTTGAAAATAGGAATTTTAAGGACATAATGGACAAGAAGAATGGAAAATTAATGAAGAATCTTGGTTAATTATTCAGGGATTAAATGCTAATGATATTCTTAGGTATTTTTCCATTTATAGAAATCATTTAAAGCCTACCATTCCTTTCTTTAGGCTTTGAATATGATAATGTTTGAGTGATTTAACCCATTTTATGAAATGATTAGTTAGCCCGTCAATATAAAAATAATTAATAGTAATATTAAGATTTCCAAGTACAAATGTAATTGAATAATATCAAATTAGTGGCTTGCATCCATATTTAATTACATTTTTTCTCCTTAATTTGACTAAAAACTTTTAAAGAGTTTATATAAATACGAAAATAATCACATAGTTATTAATTTTAATATCAAAAGTTATCCAAAAGACCGAAAGTTCATCTTAACGAGTTTGAATTTCAGTGTCCTTATCGTCTCTATTAAGTAATTTAGGCATCCATTTTTTTCCTTAATCTCTTATTTGACTATGCAAAAAAAAAATTAATAATAATAATAATAATATGTTTGACATGTTTCAGGGGATATAAATCTATTATTGGGTCAATAAATATGTTATCATGTTTTAGGGGAATTGTGTGTACAGATTTAGAAATTTTAAAGTCATTAGTAAATTGCTTATTTAGTACTTCACATTTTGCCTTTTTATTCCAAAAGTTGAAACATAACTGTAGTTGGAGGAGCTGAGCTAATTTGAAATTTTGTTTTTTAAGGCAACATTCACTAATTACTTTTCTTAAATCAATGTTGGATATTTTAACTGGAAAATTTAGTGTAATAAATAGAGAATATATATTTTCCATTTTTCAGGACTTTAAAACATTTCCTTAAATCTACATTAGTTAATGCAATTTTACTTTACAATTTCTTATCCTCAAATATTTGAATTTCTAATTATTATTTCCATTTTTTGAAGTCAACAGTAACTGTTGTTATAATGAGTTTTTATTGAAAATAATGTAAGTCCCAGATAATTCTTCTCATTGTTAAAAATATTAATCAACTGCTTCCAACAATGGTTGTGGTAGAATTGTAAGTATTTTTTTATCTTTAACTAGAGGTCTGAAGTTCGACTCATGAGTATGTAATCGTCTTTATTTTAGCACTTTACCTCAATGTGAGAGTCTAAGTGCAAATTTAAATTTATTCGGGCTTTAATGTGAATATCATGAAAAAAAACAAAAAGAAAATGCCTATTGGGCTTCAATTAAAACATATAAATTGGCCATATTTGGCATTTTTTTTCCTAATGAAGGAACAATTCTATATGGCAAACAACAGTAGTAAATAATAAAGAAAGAGGAAAAAAATTAAATAAATGTAAAAGCATCAGTCGCCAAATTAATTCTATTGTCGGGTAAAGCATTAGCCTATAACATGTGCAATTAATACATTTTGACAATACAGAGTTTGAGATGTTAGCTTTTAAGATCCCAAAACAAAGTCAAAATCCTCCTCTTTTTATGCCATTTATTTATTTTATATTGTTTCAATTTCCTACTTTTTATATCTGTTTTTAATTTTTATTTTTTCCTTCTTGATCCATTAACAAGTGGTTAGGAATAGATTCTTGAAAAGGAAAGACTTTGTGTGTAGTGTCTGTCTTTTAGGTGGTAAATGATAAGTTTGAGTTTTTTTTTTTTTTTTAAATTTGGACAATGATTTTTCTCCCACCTTATATGGGAGGTTATGATTTCCATTTATGTGCATTTTATTTGGTATGACAAGAAATGCAAGGAGTTGTTTGTTAGTTGTTACTTATAATGTGCTAATTTTTTTATTATATATATATATATATATATATATATATATATATATATATATATATATATATATATTTAAGTTCAAACTCTAAAAATAATTTTTATTTTTTTAGTAAGAAGCGCTTTATCCCTAGTGAACGTCTACTCGGAGCGAATTTCAATTAATAGGAGCGAAAATAAAAAAGAATTTCTAGTGAGTATACGGTCAAAACTGGGCGTGTTCACTACATGATAAATCCGGACTGAAACATGATGGGTTGCAACTCGGCCTCGAATTATATCGAATATTCGTCTTCAAGATTATCGAGCCCGTAGCTCCAGAGCCAACCCCGCCTTTTCCGTTCGAGCTCAAGAAAATATTATCAGCCCGAATAATGGAAGACTGAAATATATGTAACCAGTCGGATATCACGACGAAAATCTAGCCACGTAACAACGAGAGACCGATTAATTAACAAATCATGAGATTTCTTACCTTTTATAGAATTGTATATATAGAAGGACTTTCCTAATTTGATTATTTGTAATGGACAGTGTAACACGCATCCAAAAATAATACATTATTATTTCTAGTTCTCATTATCTTGCTTTTATGTATTGTCATGGATTGAGGCAATTTCTGGCTCGAGGGTGATCAACCCTCAAGACTAACAATGTTCAACTTGTGTGGTTTGCATTCAGTTTTCTATCATTGATTTCAATAGTGATGTGTTTTCTTAATTTGACATAAATTATATCACGTGTTCTTAAATTACACTCAATTATATTATATATATATATTCCATGCGGACTTAATAAAGTATATTTTACCCTATACAGATAATCCCCCTATTTTTTGGTGACATAACATTGTATCATCAGAAAGTTGCTAGAAACATAAAAATATAATTGAGTATAATTTTCAAGAATATACAATGTATATTATAAACATATTTTTATTTAAATAATTATTTTTATATTACGTGCATGGACTATGTATTTTATAACTTTTATTTTCTTTCATTCTGAATTGTATAAATAATTTTTGAATATTTGCTGTTAATACTAAAATTATTATTACTAACAAATTATTATAATTAATTTTTTGACTATGCTCATTGTTTTCATATTCCAACATTATATATAATTAATTCATTTTTTTAATTTATAAATAATATTTATTTATTCTATAGGTAAGTCTATAATATAAATTTAAAAGGAAAAAACATAAACTAAAAAGTTAACAAAATTAAAAATAAGATAAATATTTATAAATTTAGAGGGTAAAATAAGTATTTGACAATCCAAAATTTAAAAAATCTAGTTGAGTTATCTTCTTAGTGCAATAGGCATAGTTCAGTGATTTTGTTGTTACAAACGAAAGAAAAGTATCTTTAGAAGATAATTTGAGATAATTGAGTGACTATTTGAGTAATGGACTCCCAACAACAACAACAACTACCCCGTAAAATCTCACATAGCAACATTGTGGAGTCTGGAGAAGGTAATATATACGTAGACTTTAACCATGTCCCGAATTAATTGACTCCCAAATTTTATAAATATTATATTATGAACACATATTTCAAAAGTAAAAAAAGTCGAACAAATCAAATTTAAGCATCACTCAGCAACCTTTTTTTAAACATAAGTTTTCGGTATGGACCACATTGGAAATTTCAGTTAATCAGTACGAAAAATACCCCAAAGGAAAGGGAGAAAAAGAAAAAATACTAATTTGTTTTAGTTTCAGTATCTAAAAGTACGAAAGAGTACACAATGTTCTTGTTATAACGGGTCCCATACTGTAGAAAGTACCATATACTACAACGTTTCGTCATGTGATTGGCTGTAAACAGGTTACAGTGGGGCCCAAGCGTGAGATTCCCTCGATAAAATTTAGATTGTACCTTAATAAGGACACGTCGGTCGCAGGTAATCAGAAGGAGTGAGATGGGCCCATTTTGGAAATTGGTCCTTATATTTTCTGCCACTTGTACTTTGTGGGACCCGATAAGATATGCAGATCCAAGTCAGCCAAAATCAGAAGCTTATGTCACAAAATTCCTCTTACCCTTTGAAGGAGTAAAAGTCTCGTTTACGAGCCCGTTTGGACATACATTTTTTTCAATTTTTTTTTTTTTTGAAAATAATGTTTAGTTATCCTATTGTTACAATTTTTTCCTTTTTCACTTGAAAATTTATTTTCAATTTTGAAAACTAGTTCTCACCACTTTTTTAATTAAAATAAAATCTGTTAGTTTTTAGTTTTACCAACTTACTCTATATTTTTAAAATTTATAAAATGACTCCATCAATTTTTCATCGTTGGCATATATATTTTTGGTTACTGATGGTGTAATATCAATCCTAATTAATTTTGCATCTTCTATGTATTGCAATTAAGCAGATATGATAACAGTTAAACAATAGCATATTGATTGTTTATTTCAACTAAGATAATCAAATTGGGATGGTTTTGATATTTTTATAAGCTACGGGGTATAAATCATGTTTCATGATTTGAAAAAAAGACATCCAAGTATATTGCAAAAATTATAACCAAACACAATTTCATCTTTAATTTAAATTTTTGTGTAATTTCAAATTTAATTTTTTTTGGGAATTCATGTCCGTTGCCTACTACAATTGCTCTCTTTAGCCTTTTTTCGTTTTTTCTTTTTCTTTTTCCTTTTATTTTTAAATATGTTTTACTCAGTTGTCCCATTTATAGTCGAATTAAGAGTCTTCTTGAATTGGCTTTAAAAAGTGGCTTCAAACATAAATAGCTTTTAGGGTTGCCCAGCTTATTGCCTTTAGTTTGTTTTAAAGTGCTCTTGTCTTATTTTATGTACTTTTTGACGTTGCCAAATACTTACGAAAAAATAAAAAGAACTTTAAAATTGATTTGATCAACTTAAAAGTCAATTCAAACACCATCTAAATTAGATTTGCACGGGAAAGCCCACAATGGAAAATAATAAAATGGTCCCGATTAAATGCAACTTTTTTATTTAATGCTTAAACTTGATATCTCTGATAAAAAAGATACCAAAGTATATTTATATTCCACCGTAATTTTTGGTAGTCCTTTTTTTTTTTTTTGGAGATATTATTCATTCTTAGCTATAGGTTTCAATTTGAGTTTTGAACAAAAAAAGACCTCTTGTTGTCGGTATTTCTCCTTTAATGGCCTATACAGGGTACAAATTTAAATTAGTCACTAGTGACTTTCATATAATTATTGGGGGAAAAACACTTTGATATTTTTTTTCCTTTTGTTTTTTTCATTGTTGAATTGATAAACTTTTTAAAGAAAGATAGGGCATGGCTACGTTTTTTCTTTTGAAAAGAATTAAGCTTGAAATTTGAAATGCTCAACCTCAAGAACTACTAGTAAATATGTTTAAAAATATCATGAAACATTGCACAAGCGAGGACGTCGCTTTAAAATGTTATTAAATGATTCATATCAATAAAAATTAACCAAAAAAAAAAAAACAATTCTCTATTAAATAACATACACATCTTTTGATTAGCACTTTAAGATTCATATCTTAGACGTTTGTATTGATCAATTATGGAGGTATTACTCCCCCCAGTTCACAATAATGTTCAATTTACTTTTAGCATGTCCATTAAAAAAATATTAAATTTTATACAAAATTACCTAGTATGACTAAACTACCCTTACTCAGTTAGTTAATGTGATGAGAGGGAATTTTTTATAACGATATGCACATAATGTTAAAAGAGTAAAAACAAATTAAATTTTTTCTTGCTTACCTAACTAGACACTTATTTTCGACCAAAATCAAAAAGTAAATTGGACACTTATTGTGGACCGGAGGGAGTAACTATTAACTCATAGTTTGTTTCTGCAAGTTTTGAAAATCTACTTATTTTTAAAATTATTTTCGTCAGTAGTACTTTACGTAAAAGTGTTTTTAAGGAATTTGTTTGATTATTTGAAAAGTATTTTTTACAATGTTAGAATATCAATTTCTACTTTATTAGTGTGTTTAGTATATTTTCTTGGAAAACAAGTAGTAATCGTACTTATATTTCGGTGTTTGATACGCAAATCAAGAAAAGTATTTTTCAAAAGTATTCATAAATAATTTAGTTACAATGAACATGGAGCCATAAACTTTCGAACCAACAACCTTCCGAACTATTAAATTTCATCAATTAACGATCCATTTAGTCGTTCCGAGAGTTATAACCCTGTTTTTCCCATTTTTGTATCTTTATGTGTTGTTCAGCTGTGTTCAGTTATATTGAGTTGGTAGATTTGGGATTGGAGTAAAATGATCACTTAGTCTCTTAGTTAGAAAGCTAAGTCAGAAAAGTCAACATGAAGTTGTTTTATAGTAAACAAATTCGGATTTGGATTTTTATTATTCAATCAGTGATTTTAGACTTAGGAGTGTGTCCGGAATATAATTTAGAGGTTCGTGGTTGAATTACGCTTGAATTGGCGAAAGTCGAAAGTTTAGAAGTTCTTAGGCTTGAATTCAAGGTTGATTTGGTGTTTTAGTGTTGTTTGGGTGTTTCGGAGATTCGACTAAGTTCGGGTAGTGATATATAACTTGTTGAAATTATTGGTTGGGGTCTCGAAGGTTTCGGGTGAGTTTCAGATAGATTTGAGCTATGTTGCGCTCATTTTTCTTATGTTTTGACGTCGTTTTTTCAAGCATAAATGATATCATATTGAACAAATGAGATCCGATTCCTTTTTTGATAGAAGCATTAGATCCGTAACATAATTACGAACCCTCAGAAAAAAAATCGTCAAATTTGAACATAGTATGAGCATTTTAGGATCATTTTATTAAGAATTAGGTTGCTGAATTTTTCATATTAACTACGAAATTGCCACTAACAACGTATTTAAAAATTTGCACTATTTGCAGTTGAAATCAACATATCTCATTCATTATAAAGTCAAGTTGAGTGATTCAAAAGACTAACTTGACTAGAATTTTACAAGGAAGCAATTAGAGGCATAAAAAACAAATTTAGGAATTGTTTGGCACGAGAAACAAGGTAGAATAGCTGACAGAAAAATATATAAAATAAGAGGTTGTTCATTCGGTCCTATTTTGAGTTGGGAAGCTCAGATTTGGACGATTTTGGAGGCAATGTTCACCATAGGGGTTGGGATAAGTGTTCTCTACTCGGTTTTGGTTATATTTCATACATCTTTATTTTTTTGGATTTGATTGATGATTTCAGAGTGAAGTTTGGGAGTTAGGGCTTGAGTTTTAGAGAGTTTTAGGCAGGTATTCGAGGGACCAAACAGAGTCTGATTTTGATAAATTTTAAATGGTTAGACTCGGGAGAGGATGATGTTTATTATTTTGTCATTTTTGGCAGGTTTCGAGACATGGGTCCGGGGACCGGGTTTTGGATTTTTGATCTATTTATGTAGTTTTTCTATTGGAATTTGATTCTTTAGCCCATATTGATAGTATTATTCTGATTTTACTTAGACTCGGAGCTTTTGGAGACCGATTCCAGAGACGAGGGCATCCCGGAGTAAGATTTTACGCTGTTAAGGTAAGTAATAGTTTTAACTCTTCTTTGAGGATATTAACTTGGAGAATTTGATATCATGTGATTGTTTGAAGGTGATACACACACTAGGTGACGTGCGTGTGCGTGTATACCTCGAGAGATTGAGACTTGGTCCGTCCCGTGAGGCGCCATGGCCATCATTTGTGTTTACATAGTTACTTGTTGTCGAACTTGTCCCCCTTCATGTTAAAGATAATGTTTAGGCTTTATTAATGCTCACATTATTTGTACGCAGACATATAAATTAATGTACATATTTACCTCAGTCTTTATTATTTGCTAATAATCTGTGATACTTGATGTGGTTTGTGTTCCCTTATTTGTTAATGATGGTGAGACTAGTGAGGTGCATGATCGAGTAAGGCCAAAGGCGTGATTGTGAGGATATTAATACCATAGCGCGTGTGTTATCCGCGTAGCGCGTGAGTTGACCATATGGGTCTAAGTATTGATACCATATCGCGTGAGTTGTCCGCGTAGCTTGACCGTGCAGATTCAGGTATTGATACGATGGTACGTGAGTTGTCCGTGCTTAGTGCTTGGGTTTTGGGAGCCCCTTCGGAGTTTGTACACACCTCCAGTGAGCGCAGAGTATTGAGTATGTTGTGTTGAGTGATGGAGTGACATTGTTGTGGGATTGCATTTACTTTTGATGTTGCTGTATTTACCTGGTAACTTCTTTGTGGCATTTGTTGGTTTTATGGAATTTACCTATTTATTTTTGTTTATTTTTAAATTCTAAAAAAAAAAATTGGGTTATTTTATTTAGCTCGTCACTATTGCTCAGTTCCTTAGTTATTTCTGTTACTATTGAGTCGGTTGTACTCATACTACACCCTACACTTTATGTGCAGATCTAGGTGAGTTAGATGGCGTCGATCGTTGAGTTCAGGCTAGCTATCTTTGGAGACAGCAAGGTAGCTGCTAGCGTCTGCTGGACCTTGTTACTCCTTTTGTCATTTCTTCTTTGGACAGTTTATATATCTTAGTTCATAATTTTAGAAGCTCATAACTTAATGACTTCCCGATATTTGGGGCTCATTTTCGTATTTTCTATATTATATTTAGAGTTGATTTATTTTATGAAAATTTTTAAATGTTGAAAATATTTTATTAAATTCATATAATCGGTTTAGTAGTAATATTTTGAGAAGTAGGCTTGCCTTGTAACACGATAGGTGCCATTATGACTATGGTGAGATTTTGGATTGCGACAAGTTGGTATCGGAGCCTAGATTACATAGGTCTCAAGAGTCATGAGCGGGTTTAGTAGAGTCTTGCTGGTATGGAGACGTTTATACTTATCTTCGAGAAGTTGCAGAACCTTTAGAAAACTTCACATTCTTGAATTCTTATCGTGCGGTATTGATTCAGCTTGAAATGTAACTCTTTGAATTCCTTCCACGCATTCGTATGTGTACATGAGTGCTTAGTATCGGTTGTGCATCGACAACTTGTGATTCCAAATATGAGGTGCGAGATGTAATTTCGATGTGTTGATGTTGGGCCAGTCTAAAGGACTTGAGGTCAGGTTTTGACTGTAGCTTGAGCGCTGAGGTGATGATTGTGTGAGCGCTTGCTTGTGGACTTATATGTCCGGTAGTGTCCCTATTAGTGGAAATGGTGGCTGGATGGATACATGATGAGTATAAATATGACCGGTTCAAATGATTTGAATGTGATGAGAAAGTATTGCTAAAGGTTTCACCTATGTAAGACCGCAGGTATATTTTTACACTCGTTGACGACGAACGTTTATTTAATAGAGGATGATGTAACGGCCTGGTTAGTCGTTCTGGGAGTTATAGCCCCATTTCTATCATTTCTGTTTCTTATGTATTGTTCATCTATGTTTAGTTGTACCGAGTTGGTAGGTTTGGGTTCGGAGTAGTTTTGGAGTGAAATGATCAGTTAGTCTATTAATTAGAAAGCTAAGTTAGAAAAGTCAACCGAAAATTGACTTACGAGTAAACGAATTCGAATTTGGATTTTTATGATTCAACTAGCTTCGTTGGGTGATCTTAGACTTAGGAGTGTGTCCGAAATGTAACTTGGAGGTCGTGGTAGAATTAGGCTTGATTTGGCGAATGTTGGAATATTATAAGTTCTTATGATTGAAATCGAGGTTGATTTGGCATTTCAGTGTTGTTTTGGGTGTTTTGGATGTTCAACTAAGTTCAGGTAGTGATATACGACTTGTTGGAATTATTGGGGGAAGGGGGAGGGGAGGGGGCTCATGTAAGTTTTGGATATGTTTGGGTTGTGTTGAGCTCGTTTCTTATGTTTTGACGTCATTTTATTCAAGCATAAATGATATCATATTGAATAAATGAGCTCTGATTTCTTTTTTGATTGAAGCATTAGATTCGTAGCATAATTACGGACATGTAGCAAAAAGAATCATCGGATTTGGACATCGTATGAGAATTTTATGTTCATTTTACTAAGAATTAGGTTGCTAGATTTTTCATATTAATATACGAAATTGTCACTGATGACGTATTTAAATATCTGTACTATTTGCTTATATTGAAACCAGCATATCTCATTCATTATAAGGTCAAATTGAGTGATACAAAAGCCTAAATTGACTAGAATTTCACAAAGAATCCATTGAACGTATAAATGATGAGTTTCCGGATCGTTTCGCATGAGAAACGAGGCAGAATGTCTTGGAAAAAAATATATAAAATAATGGTTTGTTCATTCAGTCATATTTTAAGCTGGTAAGCTCGGATTTGGGCGATTTTAGAGGCGATTTTCACCATAGGGATTGGGGTAAGTGTTCTTTACTCGGTTTTGTTATAACTCATGAATCCATCTCCGTTTTTGGGATTTAATTGATGATTCCAAAGTAAAATTGAGGGAGCCATGGCTTGAGTTTTGGAGAGTTTTATGTAGGAATTTTATGGACCAAATAGAGTCCAATTTTAATAAATTTTATATGGTTAGACTAGGGAGAGGACGAGGTTCATTATTTTGCCGTTCTTTTTTTATTTTGAGAGGTGGGCTCGGGGGCCAGGTTTTAGTCGATTTCAGATTTTAGGCCTATTTATGTATTGTTTCTGTTGGAATTCAATTCTTTAGCTCATGCTGATAGTATTATTCTATTTTTTGTTAGACTCGAAGCTTTCGGAGACCGAGTCCAGAGATGAGGGCATTTCGAGGTAGGATTTTGTGTTGTTGAGTAAGTAACATTTTTTACTCTGACTTTGAGGGTATTAATCCGGAGAATTTGATATCATGTGATTTGTTGGAGGTGATACACATGCTAATTGACGGGCGTGTGGGTTTATAACTTGAGGGATTTAGACTTGGTCCATCCCGTGAGGCCTCATGGCCATCATCTGCGTTTATGTAGTTACTTGTTGTCGAACTTGTTTGCCTTCATGTTAGAGATCATGCTTAGGATTTATTCATGCTCACATTATTTGTACTCACTCATAGAAATTATTGTACATGTTTACCTCAATCTCTATTATTTGCTACTATGATGTGATACTTGATGTGGGTTGTGTTCCCTTATTTGTTGATGATGGTGAGGCTAGTGAGGTGCATGATCGAGTAAGGCCGAGGGCCTGGTTGTGAGGATCTTAATATCATAGCGCATAGTTATCCACGTAGCACGTGAGTTGAACGTGCGGGTCTAGGTATTGATACCATAGCACGTGAGTTGTACGCGTAACTTGACCGTGCGGATCCAGGTATTGATATGATGACACGTGAGTTGTCCGTGCTTAGAGCTTGGTCTTTGGGAGTTCCTCCGGAGTCTGTATACACCCCAGGTGAACGCAAAGTGTTGAGTGCTTTGAGTAATGAGTGTGTAGTGCTGAGTGATGGAGTGACATTGCTGTGGGGTTGCATTTACTTTTGATGTTGCTACATTTACCTGCTAACTTCTTTGTGGCATTGTCACACCTCCTTTTTACGCACACGCGAGGGCGCGAGGGAGTTTTTCCAATTAAAGGACAATCGAGACGGGATTAGTTTATTTAATTCAGAGTCGCCACTTGGAAAAAATAATGGTGTTCCAAGTCACCGGTTTAATCCCGAACCGAGGAAATTTATGACTCTGTAATACAGTCTGCGAAACTAGAAATCTGGATAAGGAATTCTGTTAACCCGGGAGAAGGTGTTAGGCACTCACGGATTCCGTGGTTTTAGCACGGTCGCTCAATTGCAATTTTTGTTTCTATCTGATTCTTTTATGTATTTTAACTATGTGCTTTTAATGCTTCGCTCTTATTTTTTAGAAGAATTGCGACGTTACGAAAACACATTTCGAGCCGCACCGTAACCAGTACGCCTGCGACTCTAATGTATTTCAGTTTCGCCGAGAGTAAGATTTGGGTCGCATAAATGCACACCCGTATTCAGGAAAGTAACTTTTATTTCAAATCGTGCCCAAAGAGTCTATCGTCTATTTTAACTTTGAAAAAAAACCGTGAAATTCACTAGACGGTCCTTCCGAATCTAAGTTTCCATGACTATTATTCGAGGGCCCCACAATTGTGTATTTTTGGCGAGGCTCGTCTCGTTCATTTTTAAAAGGACAATCCTAAAAGTGTCTACGTTTTTCTATTAAATTCGTCTCTAAAATAAAAGAGAAAAGGTCCTAATTTATTGCATGTTTATAAGCTCGGACCCCTTATTAGTTATTAGATCAACGTGAACGGAAATTGCGCTCGAGCTTGCATAGAGGAAATTATTTTATGCCTTGTTCTACAAAGGAATAATACTAAAACTAGAAAAAAAACTATAAATAGCGTACGAATTTGACAAAATATCAGAACCATCTAACCATTCTCTAGTTAATTTAAACCGACCATATTAGATGAGTTGTACCGATGGAGTTAACTGGGTGTAATACCAAAGTCATTTTGAACTTCACGCTAACGTTCATCACTAACATTAGTTACTAATTTTATTCAGATTGCTATTTAAAGCGATGTTATTTGCTCAAGTAACCTAGTAAATTCCGAACTAGATACATCGAACTAACATTTTTTGGTTGATTATTTTTTCCACCTAATCCGTTGTCTTATACGCAGTGAGGGTGTTGTGGTCTCGAAATGAAGGCGAAGCCCATAATTACTTCTGCTCTAACTGGTTGAGCCTATCACATACCAAACTCTTCATGGTCTAATTCATGGATTACTATTTGTATTTTTGCAAAAAACCTAGCTGTGAATTATCTCCCTTAATGACCTACTGAAAAACTAACCAAATTTTGTGTAATTATTAGTCACTCTTAAGTATTGCAAATTGAAGTTAATAGTGACCAGATTTGTATACTAAAAGCTTAACAGGATTTTGCATTTCAACATTTCGAGCCAACGTAATAGCAGTTCACCAAGCAGTGAACAAAATCTACTGGACCATTTCTAAAGTTTTTGTCTATAACTGCCGTTAGCTCATGAGGTTTGCATAGGCCATAAATTATCTTCCTTAACAATTGAATCCCTGTTTTTCATTATCATAATGCAAGAAGATATACCTATAGCTCATACATGTTTCAAGATGTAAGAAGATATATCTATAGATTCGAACAAATATACTCAACTGTCTCCCATTCTAATACACCATTACTAATTAAGTATTCAACAAATCCAAATCATTTAAAGAAAACAGTAGCCCTGATTACGACTAAACTGATACAATCAATTATAAAGGGAAACATGGCAGTTACTACAGCCTCCAGTGAGGTTGGGGTCTCATTTTATTTCAACTGGATATGCTGTATGGAAAACAATCTCTAGAATGTGTACCTGGCAATTAAAGAACCAAGAGATCAGCTATGCAGTAGGGTAACAACAGCAGTGTATCAGCAGCCAATAGCAGGGGAAAACAGGAGCCAAAACAACAGCAACAAATCAACACCCAGTCATAAACTAACAGCAGTAGCAGATGAACTAAGAACCCGGCAGAAACAACCACAAATGATGGACCAACAAGCAGCCAACAACAAACCAGGCCAACAACAAACTCAACACAGCAGTAGCATGCAACAGGAGATCAGTAACACCAACACAGGAACAACAAGCAACCAAATGTCCAAACACTCAGCCACTCCCAACTAAAACACACGAAAACAGTGACCAAAAGCCAATGAAACAGTCTCTTGGTCTGTGCTCCCTAACTTTCTCTATCTATAGTCTTGTATATCTGTATTGTCAGCCCTTACTCTCTCTATTTCAATGTCTCAGCCTATGTGTTTCTCAATGTTTCAGCCCTGTTAGCCTTTCTCAGACTCTCCTGTTTTTTTCCATCTGCTCCCTCTAAATGTGTATCTTATACTTATAGTTAAATGAACTCCCCAAAGCCAAAAGAATCAGAAACTCTAAAATACAATAATCAACAGACCCACCCTGCCCATACTCTTTTCTGCCAGCCCAGTAGATTCTCCTGGGCAGACCCATCCCTCTGCCTAGCCCATGCTCTGCCAGCCCACTAACAAGTGCCTTATACCATTATTTAATCAACCAGTGCACTGGCAGTCATGACATTAACATTCAGGTGTGCCCTCCCTTAGTGATATTGTGCCCATGTGATTCCTACTTAACTGCCAGTGTTTTGCACAGTCATCTGCCCTCACTAAGCTATTACTTTACTTAGTTCACAACAGGCCTATCAGCTTAATGCTTTGCAGAAACTACCAGGAGTACAATTCATGGTCCTATTTTAATTCAAACAAATCAAACCAATTCAATTCCTATTTCATAATGACCAATCAATCAAACAACCAATTTAACTCCTAACGGCTATGCAATCAATGCTAATAAACAAGACCTACGAAACTACTCGACCACATTGATTAGTCGACGATAAACATACACAATTGATAACAAATGAGTGACCTACAGATTCAATATGCTTCAAGCAGAATCAAGGAACCAAATCGAATACGAATTAAATGCTTGACGACCTTAATCGAACTGAATATACGATTCATTTTAACTACTGAACGCAGAAGGAATCGACCAAATAAAAGGTCCATAAGTGTAGAACAGAAGGCTAAATAGAAATGGGAAAACTGGAAAATATCACATGAATGGATACAATATAGAACTTAGACGAGACCAGAATAAGGACAACGAATACCTTTGAAGCAATGAATCCGGAATTTGAACGAATCGCGAATCACTTCACCCTTGAATCATTGAAGCAAAGCGGGCCTTAATCTGGGTGTTCTCGGCTGAGAACACTTAGATTAAGGTCCACTATACCTCAATCTCCTAACAATTTCGAACGAAGAACCCGTTTTGGATTTCTAGGGTTCATGTGAGTGGGATTTGGGGTTTTTGCATTTCTGGTTAGATTCGAGGTAAACGAAAGCCGGCGGGGGTACGAGGGAGGCCATGTGGGGGTTTGGGGTGAGTTTGGGGTGATTTGGCATTGGTTCGAGTTTGACTCGAATCTTCAAATGAAGATTCGAGGAGCTCCGGCATGATTCGAGGTTAGTGGAGGCTGGGTTCGTGACGGGGGAGGTGAGGGGAAGGTTTTGGCATTGGTTTGGTGGTGATTGGCCTACCGGAACCGCCGTGAGGCGATTTCCGGCAGGCGGGGCACGGCGGCGTTACGCTAGGTCTCTGAGACCTGAGGGAGATGAAGGGAGAGGGGGGGTCTGGCTTGGGGGGGCGGGGTATGGAATGAGTTTATATATGTTTTGGAGAAGTTAAATCCTGATCGTTGGATCAAACTTGATCAACGATCAGGATCTTCTCACTTAAACCAAACGGTGTCGTTTGGTTAAGTCATAGGCTGAATGTATTTTGGAATTAAAGGATTAATCTGGGCCGTTGGATAATAAAATCCAACGGTCCAGATCAAGTGTTACACAGGCTGAAGCCTGGACGGGTATTTGGGCTGGATTAGAAGAAATTCGTTTGGGCCTGGCTTTTAGATTAAATTTTGGCCCAGATCGGATCTTCATGATGTACTATATGTGTATGTGTATATATATATATATATGTATATATGTACATATATATATATATATACACACATATGTATATATACTTAACCTATAACACCGCTATTTTTTACTACAATTAACGTACACAATTACATATCACCTAAAATGTAAATCACATGACTTCGATATCAAACAAAAAAAATGCAAAACTTAGCATATATTTTTTTTGTATTTTTAATTTAACTAAATAAACGTGCACACAAAAAAGATAAAATAACACAAAATCACAAAAATCATACCCAACACGAAACTATTTTTATTTTTGAATTTTCTGGGAGTACTTCTCAGGTAAGGCAAAAATCACGTGCTCACAGCTGCCCCTCTTTGCGCGTAAACACGCAGAGTTTTCGTGCAAAGATAAGTGAACGGATATAAGCGATTTTGCCCATTCGAGTACTCCGTATGAAGCATTTTGGAAAAGTTTTGACCGAACCTTGCTTCAAAGGTCTCCTACATATCCCTGGCTAAAAGGGAATCAGGTCAATGTAGTTCGGGAAGTTCTAGTAGCTGGGACTACCATGACTGTTGCGATCTCGCTGTTATTGCTGTTGCCGCTGTTACTGCTGTTACTGTTGTTACCATTGCTTAGCTGATTTCCTTGTTACACCGCACTAAGCAACGAAAAACAAGAAGCTAGACTAAGTTACAGTACTACAAGTTCTTATCTATCCTTTTTAACTTGATCTTGTCGCGCTCCTTGCCATCCTGTCTGACTTGGCGTTCCTTCTGATGCTTCTTCTCTTCTTATGAACTTGGATTCATGCCGGAGATTTCTGTTACATTCTACCGCTTTCCTCTACCAAATTAAACAGATCGCCACTCCGTTCTCCAGGCGGGCTCCCTGACTTCAACTACAACTTCAAAATTAAATCGCCACTCCATTCTCCAGGCGGGCTCCCTGACTTCAATTACAACTTCAAAATTAAATCGCCACTCCATTCTTCAGGCGGGCTCCCTGACTTCAACTACAACTTCAAAATTAAATCGCCACTCCATTCTTCAGGCGGGCTCCCTGACTTCAACTACGACTTCAAAATAAAATCGCCACTCCATTCTTCAGGCGGGCTCCCTGACTTCAACTACGACTTCACAATAAAATCACCACTCCATTCTTCAGGCGGGCTCCCTGACTTCAACTACAACTTCAAAATTAAATCGCCACTCCGTTCTTCGGGCGGGCTCCCTGACTTCAACTACAGCTCATTAATTTCATCCTATTCTTGTCGCCTTTCTTTGCTTTTGTACCATTTTCTTCTTCCTGCATCGCCCCCTTGGGCCACCTTTTCTTCTGAATTACCTTGTCTTGGAATTGCTTTCCCCCCTGGGTCGTGTTACTTTTCCTTTGGCTGCCGGAGATATCCTCGGAACTGTTTACTCACCTACTGGAGATGATGCTGCTGGGGAAGTATTCTTTATTTCTTCTTTTTCTATTTCCTTCACCCTTCGTTCTCTCTCGGACTCGCCGAGGATTGAAATGTCATTAACTAAGGATTACCCTGGCGGGTGAACCCTCTTCCTTTTCCTTCTTCCCAGACCTCCTCCGGGGCTCACGCTTTTGCTTCCTTGAAAAGCTTATGGGATATAATGCTGCCGGGGGAAATCTCGAAGTTAGTGTTTCATTTTCCCAACAACTGCTGGGGATGATATCAGACTCAAAGACAACTTCAAAATTAAATCGCCACTCCATTCTTCAGGCGGGCTCCCTGACTTCGACAACTTCAAAATTAAATCGCCACTCCATTCTCCAGGCGGGCTCCCCGACTTCAACTATTTCAAAATTAAATCGCCACTCCATTCTCCGGGCGGGCTCCCGACTTCAATTACAACTTCAAAATTAAATCGCCACTCCGTTCTCCGGGCGGGCTCCCTGACTTCAACTACTACTTCAAAATTAAATCGCCACTCCATTCTCCAGGCGGGCTCCCCGACTTCGACTACTACTTCAAAATTAAATCGCCACTCCATTCTCCAGGCGGGCTCCCTGACTTCAACTACTACTCACTGATTTCATCCTATCTTGATTACCTTCCTTGCCTCTTGTACCATTTCCTTCTTTCTGCGTTGCCTCTCGGACCACTTTCTCTTTTGAATTATCCTGTCTTGGAATTGCCTTCCCCTGGGTCGTATTACTTTTCTTCTGGCAGCTGGGGGTATTTTTATTCTCTCTCGGGCTCGCTGGGGATTGAAATGTCATTAACTGAGGAATACCCTGACGGGGAATCCCTTTTCCTTTTTCCTCTTTCCAAACCTTCTTCGGGACTCACGCTTTTGTTTCCTTGAAAAACTTATGGGATATAATGTTGCTGGGGGAATCTCGAAGTCAGTATTGCATTTCTCCAAGAACTGCTGGGGATGGTACAATGCTCAAAGATCACTTCCTCGTGTTATCTGACGTCTTTCAAAACTACTCCGCTCTGAGTCTTGCTTTCCAGAAAATTTTCGCAACAGGAGAAAATTTTCTGCCCCAGTTTGATAAACTTCTGGACGGTATGCTTTTCTGCCAACGAACCCTCTTTTTCTGCTTTTAAATCAAAGAAAAATTGTTAGTTTCAAAATGCGGTGAGTGGTCGTGCCACTCTTGTTGGGGCCATTTTCTTTTCTCTTTCGGCTGCTTGGCCTCTCTCGAACTTTGAGGGCGACGTTGACGCTTGCTGGGGACGATGCTCTTTCCACGAACGACCTCTCATCTTTCCTTTTATCCCAATCTTCGGTTTGATCCGACTCTTTTTAGCCGGTGATCTGTTGCGTGACATCATCTTTCGGACATGCCACATGTGTCCATCATACTCCATAACTCTTGCGAACCTTCCACTCAGCCTGTCATTCCAATCTTACTATCGTAACGACTTCTGTCTTATTGCCTCGTTCCACGCCTATTCACTTTCAATATATTGCTTTGGGAGACTTGGTAGTAAGCTTTGAAAAATCAATTTTCGAAAATGAAAGAAAAGAAAAGAATACTGACCGCAAATGACAAAAGAAGAGAAAAACTTTTCCGAACTCAAAAATAGGAAAACTTATCTGAATGTGTGCCTGATCCAATGTTATGCCGCGCCTTTGAGATTAAACTACCCAGTCTATTCATGTCAATCACTTTCTGATACCGCGTCCTGCTAGAGGTAAACGGATGTCCCAACCTTGTCTCATGCAGACATCTTGTAACCATCTCGTCCTGTCACCTCACAGTGCCCTTCAAAGGGTTTTCACTAATGAGATTCTCTCATTTCTCTCTATCTCCCGTCGCCTTAAGGTGCCCGTGAAGGTTTTCACCGTAAGACTCTCTCATTTTACTTCTCTCAACTTCTTTCGCCTTAAGGTGCCCGCGAGGGTTTTCACCGTTAAGACTCTCTCATTTGTGCTTTCTTTCCCTGCGGCGGGGTATCACCCCTGAGATTCCCTCTAAGAGTGTTATCCCCTTTCGGCTTGGGCATCCTGAATTCAATCGAGGGTCGGGATGTCACTCTTGGCCTTCATTCACATGACTTGGCACTTTTCAAATGCTGATCGAGAGGTCTTTCTGGTTCTTAATATGGTTTCTGCGCGTGAGGCTGAAGAAAAAGGTTTAGCCTCGACGGTTAGCTTATTACAATTTTCGGAATCCACACTATCTTTCCGACGAAAACAATGACTTCTGCCCCAGTTTTGTTGCTTGGGGGATTTTTTGATTTTTATTTTATTATGACCGAGCCGTGTGGCGCCTACGTATCCTTCTTGAGGAATCAGGTCGAACGTAGTTCCCTTTTTCTTGTATTACTTCTTCGTTTCTTTTCTATCCTGTTACACATCTTCCTTGATGATTCCGAAAGAGGGTATATGAAAGAATAATTAAGGCTCAAATGGGGAAACAAAGGTTAGAGTGTTTGGGTAGTAGAAAAATTGCCTCTGTCATTTCATTCTCCGAAAAATGCCAAGTACACACAAACGAAACCAAACGTTGACAAATGCATTAAAGAATTACACATAATATCTCTTGATTGCATCAGAATTGATAGCCATATCGGTGCATCTTCCCTCAACATCCGTCAGACATAGAGCGCCGTTGGATAATACTCTAGTCACCACAAATGGTCCCTGCCAATTTGGAGCGAACTTGCCTTTCGCTTCGGCCTGATGTGGTAGAACTCTCTTCAGCACATGCTGTCCCACTTCAAATCTCCTGGGACGTACCTTCTTGTTATATGCTCTCGCCATTCTCTTTTGATACAATTGGCCGTGACATACTGCTGTCAATCTCTTTTCATCGATCAAGCTCAATTGCTCTAAT
The DNA here is from genome assembly GCA_032618575.1 of Nicotiana noctiflora. Classification (NCBI taxonomy): domain Eukaryota; kingdom Viridiplantae; phylum Streptophyta; class Magnoliopsida; order Solanales; family Solanaceae; genus Nicotiana; species Nicotiana noctiflora. The sequence goes on along the minus strand of JASVEL010001874.1, from coordinate 282,526 downwards.
CGGGTTTTGACCCACTCGTCGTCATCAATCTCAGCTTCAGCGATGATTCGGAGGGATGGAATCTCAACTTCTGCGGGTATTACTGCTTCGGTCCCGTATACCAACAAGTAAGGAGTTGCACCTACCGAAGTCCGGACGGTAGTGCGATAACCCAACAGCGCAAATGGTAACTTTTCATGCCACTGCCTAGACCCTTCTACCATCTTCCTCAATATCTTCTTTATGTTCTTGTTTGCTGCCTCGACCGCACCATTTGCTTTTGGGCGATACGGTGTGGAATTTCGGTGTGTAATCTTGAACTGTTGACATACCTCTTTCATCAATCCACTGTTAAGATTTGCACCGTTATCTGTAATGATCATCTTTGGAATTCCGAACCTACAAATGATGTGGGAGTGTACGAAGTCCACTACCGCCTTCTTGGTCACTGATTTGAATGTTTTGGCCTCCACCCACTTGGTAAAATAATCAATCGTTACCAGAATGAACCTGTGACCATTGGAAGCCGCAGGCTCAATAGGTCCATACCCCATGCGACAAACGGCCATGGTGCGGACATTGTATGCAATTCAGTCGGCGGAGAATGAATCAAATCTCCGTGTATCTGACACTGATGGCATCTTCGCACGAAACTTATACAATCCCGCTCCATAGTGAGCCAATAATATCTTGCTCGAAGAATCTTCTTTGCCAATACGTATCCGCTCATGTGTGGTCCGCAAACTCCCGAGTGTATATCCGTCATCACTGTTGTGGCTTGACTTGCATCTATACATCTCGACAATCCCAAATCTGGGGTTCTTTTGTACAGCACCCCTCCACTAAGGAAAAATCCGTTCGCCAACCGCCGAATAGCTCGCTTTTGATCTCCGGTTGCTTGCTCCGGGTATACTCCTAACCTGAGGTATTCCTTGACATCATGAAACCACGGCTCACCATCCACCTCTTCCTCTATCACATTACAATAAGCATGTTGATCCCGGACATGGATATGTAACGGATCGACACGAACCTTGTCCGGGTGATGTAGCATTGACGCTAAAGTAGCCAACGCGTCGGCAACCTCGTTATGCATCCTTGGGATGTGCCTGAATTCTACCGATCGAAAGCGTTTGGTCAAATCATGCAAACACTGACGATATGGGATAAGCTTTAAATCTCTGGTTTCCCATTCTCCCTGAATCTGATGTACCAGAAGGTCCGAGTCCCCCAAGACCAAGACGTCCTGTACATCCATGTCCACCGCTAATCGTAACCCTAGGATACATGCCTCGTACTCAGCCATATTATTGGTACAGTGAAAACGCAGTTGAGCGGTAACGGGATAATGATGTCCTGTTTCAGATATGAGCACAGCCCCTACTCCGACTCCTTTTGCGTTCGCCGCTCCATCGAAGAAGAGCTTCCATCCTGGATCCTTGGTTGGTTCTAACCCTTCAATCTGCAATACTTCCTCATCTGGAAAATACGTCCTCAAAGGTTCGTATTCGTCATCAACGGGATTTTCAGCTAAGTGATCGGCCGGGGCTTGAGCTTTCATAGCCGTCCTTGTCACGTATATGATGTCGAACTCCGTAAGTAATATTTGCCATTTTGCTAACCTCCCTGTAGGCATAGGTTTCTGGAAAATATACTTCAACGGATCCAAACGCGAAATGAGGTAAGTGGTGTAAGAAGACAAATAGTGTTTCAGCTTTTGGGCTACCCAAGTCAAAGCGCAACATGTCTTTTCTAGATGAGTGTACTTGACCTCGTGGATCGTGAATTTCTTACTGAGGTAGTAAATGGCCGTTCCTTCCTGCCAGTAAGATCATGCCCCAGTACGCAGGCAAACGAATTCTCCAAGACCGTCGGATAAAGAATCAGGGGTCTGCCCGGTTCAGGCGGAACTAGTACAGGTGGATTTGACAGATACCCTTTGATTCGGTCAAACGCTTCCTGACATTCTGCCGTCCATTCTATCGCCGCGTCTTTTTTCAATAGACGGAATATGGGTTCACAAGTTGCCGTAAGCTGGGCAATAAACCTACTGATGTAATTCAACCTTCCCAACAGACTCATTACCTCTGTTTTATTCTTCGGCGGGGCTAACTCCTGAATGGACTTGATTTTGGATGGGTCCAGCTCAATGCCCCGTCGGCTGACGATGAATCCTAGCAACTTTCCTGACGGAACTCCGAATGCACATTTGGCTGGATTGAGCTTGATGTCGTATCTTCGAAGTCTTTGAAAGAACTTCCTGAGGTCAGCAACATGGTCCTCTTGACGTCTGGATTTCACGATCACGTCATCCACGTACACCTCAATTTCCTTGTGTATCATGTCATGGAATACCGTAGTCATCGCCCTCATATATGTTGCTCCTGCATTCTTCAAACCAAACGGCATCACTCGGTAGCAATAAGTCCCCCACGGTGTGATAAAAGCCGTCTTTTCTGCGTCCTCTTCATCCATCAAAATCTGATGATATCCCGCATAACAATCCACAAAGGATCCAATTTCGCGTCCGGCGCAATTATCAATCAGGATATGGATATTGGGAAGTGGGAAATTATCCTTAGGACTTGCTTTGTTGAGATTGCGATAGTCCACGCATACTCTGATCTTTCCGTCTTTCTTTGGCACCGGTACTACGTTAGCCAACCATTCCGAGTATCGAGTGACACGAATGACTTTTGCCTGCAACTGCTTGGTTACCTCCTCCTTAATCTTCACACTCATCTCCGTCTTGAATTTCCGCAGTTTCTGCTTGACGGGAGGATATGCCGGATCAGTGGGTAATCTATGAACCACTAGATCAGTGCTGAGTCCGGGCATGTCGTCGTACGACCATGCGAAAATGTCTTTAAACTCCATGAGTGTTTTGATCAGTTCTTCTCTCAGATTGGGTTCAATATGGACACTTATCCGGGTTTCCTTGACGTCATCCGCATTCCCTAGATTAACGGCCTCAGTATCATTTAAATTTGGTTTGGGTTTTTCCTCGAAGTGACTTAATTCTTCACCGATTTCTTCTACGGCTTCATCATCGCCGTACTCCGACTCACTCTCGTCACTTCTTATTTCATGTGTTATTATTTCCAAACCCGATTGACTTTCTAGACTGGGTTGATTAATCTTTAAGCACGCCATATCATTAAGATCAGTTGCAAGAAGGCTGTTCAGAAAAGTAAAAAGAAGGAAAAAGATAAACAAAATTAGACGCGAAGGAACCACATTTCATTAATGGGAATTGTACAAAGGGAAAACAAACTGCAAACTTAAATCAAAAATGAACTAAAAACAAAGGGATTTTACTCCGGGGACAAGCCCCCAATACAAAATTTCGAAAGAAAAACAATCCAAGGCAAACTACCAAGACTCCTTCCGGACAGGGAGAGGAGTAGCCTTCCAGTTATTCAGTTTTGCCTTTGGTCCCACAAATTGTATCTCGGCATGATTGGATCCTTCACCATCTTCGAGCATACATACATCTGTGAATAGGTTTTCGAACTTCCTGAAGAACTCTTCGTCTGGCCTGACCGTAGGACCGAGAATCTTTGGCGCTGGATGTCCTCTTGCTCCGGACCTGACAAAAGATTGGGAAAGGCGTGGAACAGGCTTTGGGAGCACCCATGTTTTCTGCTTACTCCTCTTTGCTCGCCGGATGTCCTCCGAGGTTGGCTGGAATCCCAAGCCGAAGGTTCCCAAGTTTTCGACCACTGATACCGGTTGTATAATTCCTTGCAGAGATGCACCTAGCCCTTTACCGGGTACGAAACCATGTCGCAACATTTCATGCGCCACCATGACATCCGCAGTAATTGTTCTGTCGCCGGGAATACATTCCCCTTTCGGAACTCGGTGGGCGGACACCATATCGCAGACCTGATACACCCACGGCCCAACATCTTCTTCTGTTTCGACAAAGGGAATGATGGTGCCTGATTGTGGATCGTTCTCTCCATGGACGACGATCTCCTGCTGGTCCCATTCAAACTTGACGAGCTGGTGTAAGCTGGATGGAACTGCTCTTGCGGCATGAATCCATGGTCGCCCTATTAGGAGGTTATATGACACCACCATGTCCAGCACCTGGAATTCCATGGTGAACTCCACTGGCCCGATTGTCAAGACTAGCACTATGTCACCAACCGACGCTTTGCCTCCTCCGTCGAACCCTCGAACACATACGCTGTTCTTGCGTACCCTGCCGATGTCTACTTTCAATTTGCCCAGTGTAGAGAGAGGACAAATGTTAGCACTGGACCCATTATCGACCAAGACTTTGGTAACCACCGCCTCTTCACACTTCACCGTAAGATATAAAGCCCTGTTATGCTCAGTGCCTTCCTCAGGCAACTCGTCATCGGTGAAGGTGATCCGATTTGCTTCGAAGATCCGATTGGTGATCTTCTCCAAATGGTTCACTGAGATTTTATCCGGTACATGTGCCTCATTCAGGACTTTCATCAATGCTTGCCGATGTTCTTCGGAATGTATCAGCAAGGATAGCAATGATATTTGCGCCGGAGTTTTCTTCAACTGCTCTAAGACAGAGTAGTCATGGAGCTTCATCTTTTTCAAGAATTCTTCCGCCTCTTCATCGGTGACCGGCTTTTTCAATACTGCCGGAGTGGTCTTCCTCAATTCCGCGGGGGCAAAACATCTCCCCGAGCGGGTCAACCCTTGCGCCTCGCAAACTTCCTCTTTCACTTCCTTTCCTCTGCAGGTCGTTGTAATCCGAGCATAATTCCATGGAGCAGCCCGGCTATCAGTTATTGGCAGCTGTGTTGCCAGTTGGATGATGAAAGGATCCATTCGAACGCCTGCTTCTGTCAGGATGGGCTTGATTGCTGCCCATGGTACAACTATCTTGGCCAGCTTCACCGGTACTTCGTTCACACTTTCCTTTCATGCTTCCGACTCTCCTGGTATGTCTTTCTTGCAGCTGGGCGACTCATCACCGCTTGGCCCTTTTCTCGTTCCTGCCCGCTAGACTTAATCATCATTACGGTCTGAGAGGCTTCCTCCTTTCCTCCTCCGCCCGTACCAACTCGATCATATTGGTCTCGTGATGAGTTGGGAGCGGGTTTTGGTTGATGTTGGGCTCTGTTGGAGTACGGACCTCAATCCTGCGAGTGTCGATGAGCTCCTGGATGGCCGTCTTTAGCCTCCGACACTTTTCTGTATCGTGCCCCGGACATCCCGAGCAGTAGGCACAATTTACTGAATGGTCCAGGTTCTTCGGGAGGGGGTTTGGTAGCTTAGCTTCAGCCGGATTTAGCAACCCTACTTGCTTCAACCGGTGGAACAGACTGGTGTAAGACTCTCCTAAGGGAGTGAAAGTTTTTGGCCTCGGCGCCCTGTCGCCCCTGAATGCCTGGTTCGGACGGAAACTCGCGCCCGAGGGGTTTCTGTAAGCTCTTGGGGGTGGATGATTGTTCTGGGGATTTGGTGCACGCCACGGTGCATGAACGGGAGGTGCAGAATAGGACTGTGCATGGTGGACAGTAAAATGGGGATCAGGTGCGGGATAGTAATGTTGCGGGTGGCTATATGGGTTGTGAGAGTAGTTTTGGTGGTGAGGTTGGGGTGGGCTATATTGGGGTGCGGAGCCTCTATTTCTGAACCATGCCCCGGACTCGACGGCCGCAACTTCCTCTCTCCTCTTTTTCCCCAGTACTCCTCCAGTACCACTTTGGATAGCCTGAGTGGTGGCTTTCAGTGCTGAGTAACTCATGATCTTGTTGGCCTTCAAACCTTCCTCGATCATACCCCCCATTTTTATCACCTCAGTGAATGATTTGCCTACGGACGTTACCAGATGTCCGAAATAGGTGGGCTCTAATGTCTGCAAGAAGTAATCCACCATCTCGCTTTCTCTCATCGGCGGATCTACCCTGGATGCCTGTTCCCTCCAACGGAAACCAAATTCCCTGAAGCTTTCAGCGGGCTTCTTCTCTAATTTTAGCGATGATAGGCGGTCGGGGATTATTTCGAGATTATACTGGAACTGGCCGATAAAAGCTTGAGCCAAATCGTCCCACGTAAACCATCTACTGGGATCCTGTCTGGTGTACCACTCCAGCGCAGATCCTCCCAGACTCTGACCGAAGTAGGCTATCGGAAGCTCGTCCGGTCCTCCGGCCCCTCTCATTTTACTGCAAAACCCCCGCAGGTGGGCCGCTGGGTCACCATGCCCCTCGTATAGGTCGAATTTGGGCATTTTAAATCCTGGTGGCAACTGGACGTCCGGAAATGGACACGGATCCTTATAGGCGACGCGACACTGGTTGCCTAAGCGCGTGCGTGTTCTGAAGGACTTGCTCCGGGCTTTTAACTTTTCGAATAACTTCCTCGTGTTCGAACTTTGGAAGTGCTTTTCGGTTCTGCCGGATTATCCCGATGAGGTGTATGTGATTGTGGTTCGGGAGCCCTGAAAGTAGGCTCCGGAGGATAGTAAGAGTTGTCATGGATACGAACATATGGCTCGGCGGCCGGCCTTTGCGGAGGAGCGAGGTGGAGGTGCTACAAGAACGGGGGGTAGCTGGAGGAGGATTTGGTTTGGTCGGTGGAATGTGGGTGGCATATGGGTTTTCCCCCTGAAAGTATGGATAGCTCGGGGCGCTTGTTGAAGGATCGATGGGCGGATGTTCGGGAGCTGAGGCGAGAGTAGGGCGGTTTGGTGAAGACTGTTCCCTGGCCCAGGCCAGGTGCATCTCTGTTATCTGTTGTTTTAACCGATCTACCTCTTCTTTCATGATTTGTAGCTCGGATTTTTCTTCCTCGAGACTCTTGCCAGAACTAGACATGCTTACTGTAACCGGTCCTTTGGATCTAGTACGGTAGTGATGGTTGGCCAGTATATTCTGTCAAACCAACTGCTAAACTTTCTGGAAATGCAACAAACTTGTTAGTTCACCGAGTTTGACGGATATGTTATAGCACGTTGGATGCAATGCACCTAACCAAATAACCCTTTCTACGTGTAATCTTTAACATGCGTCATTCCGGCCCTTTTTCTTTTTCTTTTTCTTTTTCTTTTTCCTTTTTCTTTTTCGACTATCTTTGCAAGCCTTATTGTTATTTAACCTTTGGATTCTTTTTCTTTCTTTTTAGTGGTGGTCGAATCTTATGCGGATTGCCTACGTATCACGTTCTCGCGTGAATCAGACCGAGCGTAGTTCTGTTAACAAGATTGTGGCAAAATTCAGTAACTTTTATATCAAATAAAACCGTGTAGTTACAAAACACGTCTTACAATAATCAGCAAAAACGAAAGAAAATGCTGGACTTGGGAAAAAGTGCCAACTAGCTTGACCCAATATTTCAAAAAATACATTTTTAATCAAAGGTCCACTGCTCTAAAATTCCTGGGGGCCCGCGAGGCATCATTCGGCCTTGCCGCGGGCCTAGGTGTGAGGTCCTTGTGTAGTCCCCTTAATTCTTCCATGATCCGATGAACATAGCCCATAATTGAAGCAAAAAGGTCGGTGCGGGGCATTTGTTCACAAGCTAGGCACTTCGTGGTGACATAGTGCCCGATTTCTCCAATTCTGTCCTTGATCATGTCCCTTTCTCTGAGTAGTCGCTCTATCTGCTGGTTTTTCGCCCCTAATCTTTGAGCGTTGTTGGTGACTTGGTCTAGGAGCCTGTCTATTTGTTCTTGCAGTCGAGCCATCAGATTGTGGCAACGGTCGAGGTCCGCTCTGGCATCTTGGGCTTGCTTGAAAACCCGCTCTCTGAGGACAACATTTGCTTCCCTTAAACTAGTGATGATCTCAGTGTAATCCTCTTCCACCCGTTGTAGGTGAAGTGCATGTTGATGTGCCTCCTTTCTCCAGCTAGCTCGGATCCTCATTGTTTGGGCCTTGGACTCTTCCAATTCTCTTTGGACATCGGCAACTTGGCTTCTCAAACCCTTTATCAATTTTTCGTCTGCTCGACTCCTCAATTGTCTGTCAGCATCCCTTTTCATATTTGCTGGATTTGGGCTCTCAGGAAGTCATTTTCTTGTGCTAACTTCTTTTTATCTCCTTTGTTGGCGGCAGCTTGCACATCCATTTCAAATTGGAGTTCTTGGGTCCGTTGTTCTATCCTGCTGATCTTTGTTCTATAGGCTTCTTCTCTAGCCAACCAGTCCCATTGTTCTCGTGACGCTCCAGCAAACTCCCTGAGGTGAGGCCTTTTTGCGGGCCTTTGATGCTCCAGATCTCTACTATACCATGCAGGATATTCCGACGATACTTCGGCCCGGGCTCGATCTCGCACCCGAGTGTCTATTTTTAATGTCTGACACTCACTCCAAATCTTTCGGACCAATGCTTCAGGGAACTGTCCTCCTGGTCCAATTTCAACCACATGTGGGCTGAGGTCTTCTTCTTTTGGGATTATTTGGCATCGTCCCAACTGTCTCAATACTCGACCTGGTGCGTAGGGCTGGATGCTGTTGAGGCCCATTAGCAATAAATATGATTCCGCGGCTGATGCATATATGACTTCTTCCACGGGTAGCCAACCAAACGTCCATTCTATCTCGCTGGCTGTAGTCGAACGTAAAAGTTGTATCCATCCGTTGATCCCCTCTGGCAACTCATGTCCCTCGACCCTCGCAGGAAATTCTTCTATACAAGTTTTCTTTGGTGAACTATACCTCATAAATTGCGGATGACGACATAAGTGATCGATCATCCACATTTGGAGCAATACATTGCAAGCTTCAAAGAAAGTCCCTCCAGCTTTGCAGATGGTGAGTGCACGAGAGATATCCGATATTATCATGGGAGCCAAAGTACTGTTGTTCTGTTTCATCAAAGTGCTGACGACCCCTACCACTTGTATGTTGATATTCCCATCTTTTCTAGGAAATATCAATGAACCTAGGAAAGCTATCATGAAGGCGATGCGTCTATGCTCCTCCCATTTTACCCGATTGTCTCCGCTGCAGATTTTGCTTTTGTGTTTGTTAAAGCCCCCATAATGACCATATTCGTCATATAGAAATGCCAAAGTGCAGAACCCTTCTGATAAGTCTGGGTTGTGTACAGTTCTGTGGATCTTTACCGTATCCAAAAACCGATGTACCGTCACTACCCTTGGTGCAATAAGGTATTGATCCCTCATAGGGACTTTTGGTCTTCCGACATATCCGGCTAATTCTTCCAGTGTTGGTGTGAGTTCAAAGTCTGAAAAGTGGAACACATTGTGTGCCGGATCCCAGAATGAGATCAAAGCTCGTATGATGTCTCCTCTTGGGGGAATATTTAGCAGCCCCACTAGATCTCCCAAGTACAGCTTAACGACGTCTTGTCCTTGCTCGCCCAAGTCGCTCCACCATCTATGCAAACTTAAGGGGACCTTGTTTATGATAGCTTCGGTTGTATTCTGACTCGTGCTCATTCTGCACATTTATTTAAGGCAATTCTTAGATGAAAGCGAAATTTTTATTTGTCCCAAAACTATCTTTTCCGAAAAAACGAAACGGGCCCCAGGAATTGACTGGTCCAAAAAAGTGGTCGTTAAGGCAAAATTAAATATCTTGGCGTTCCGCCATTAAAACTTATTTTTGAAATATATGGGAGTTGGACCCGTTTAAAGGTTGCCTACGTATCTCACACTCGGTGAGAATCAAACTCGCGTAGTTCGGTCCGTCAAAACGACTATCTTTCCTTTATTGACTGTCAAAAAACACATTTTGTCAAAAACCCATTTTGTCGGCAAAGTCAATCTTCTGCCGTCTTTTATTGGCAAACTAAATTCGCGGACTTGTTGGTGAAACGTATTTTTGTATTTTTCTGAAAGATATTTACTTCCCCATACTATTTCCTTTTGTGTTTTTTTTTTCTTTTTCTTCGGTATTTAAAGGAACCCGGTCAGCATGTCAGTCTAAATAAATCTAGAACAAATAAATGCAACATATAACATGCTCGGTCTTTTGATTACCGGGTCACCTGTCCTAGACGGACCCAACCCCTGTGTTGAGTCCCCTAAGTCAGATATGATGCAAATAAACGTCATGAATCTAGGCTCGATATCCTGATGTTTTCAATGGTACTAGACCGTGTACCCGAGCAGACAACTCGGATTGAGGAGGGGGCTACGTACCGGGGACCCGCGGGATCGTCCGGCTTTGTAACTTATCCTGCCTCTTTTCTTATTTTTGGTATTGACACTAACAGAAAGGGGAGTCTCAACCAGTAAGCACATCCCCGGGGTAGGAAGAGACGGGTTTTCGGCACAATTTTATATACGGTTCACGCAATATCAAAGCGGTAAACATATAGCAGTTTGTATATACAGTGCAACTAATATCAAAGCGGTAGACATGTAGCACATTAATCAGACATGCAATAAAATCAGATATAGACAAAACAACAATTTAAATGAGCTCGAGTTCTTAGACCCCGAACCGAAGTTCGAGGTCACTGTCCCCAGCAGAGTCGCCAGAGCTGTCACACCTCCTTTTTACGCACACGCGAGGGCGCGAGGGAGTTTTTCCAATTAAAGGACAATCGAGACGGGATTAGTTTATTTAATTCAGAGTCGCCACTTGGAAAAAATAATGGTGTTCCAAGTCACCGGTTTAATCCCGAACCGAGGAAATTTATGACTCTGTAATACAGTCTGCGAAACTAGAAATCTGGATAAGGAATTCTGTTAACCCGGGAGAAGGTGTTAGGCACTCCCGGATTCCGTGGTTTTAGCACGGTCGCTCAATTGCAATTTTTGTTTCTATCTGATTCTTTTATGTATTTTAACTATGTGCTTTTAATGCTTCGCTCTTATTTTTTAGAAGAATTGCGACGTTACGAAAACACATTTCGAGCCGCACCGTAACCAGTACGCCTGCGACTCTAATGTATTTCAGTTTCGCCGAGAGTGAGATTTGGGTTGCATAAATGCACACCCGTATTCAGGAAGGTAACTTTTATTTCAAATCGTGCCCAAAGAGTCTATCGTCTATTTAACTTTGGAAAAAAACCGTGAAATTCACTAGACGGTCCTTCCGAATCTAAGTTTCCATGACTATTATTCGAGGGCCCCACAATTGTGTATTTTTGGCGAGGCTCGTCTCGTTCATTTTTAAAAGGACAATCCTAAAAGTGTCTACGTTTTTCTATTAAATTCGTCTCTAAAATAAAAGAGAAAAGGTCCTAATTTATTGCATGTTTATAAGCTCGGACCCCTTATTAGTTATTAGATCAATGTGAACGGAAATTGCGCTCGAGCTTGCATAGAGGAAATTATTTTATGCCTTGTTCTACAAAGGAATAATACTAAAACTAGAAAAAAAAACTATAAATAGCGTACGAATTTGACAAAATATCAGAACCATCTAACCATTCTCTAGTTAATTTAAACCGACCATATTAGATGAGTTGTACCGATGGAGTTAACTGGGTGTAATACCAAAGTCATTTTGAACTTCACGCTAACGTTCATCACTAACATTAGTTACTAATTTTATTCAGATTGCTATTTAAAGCGATGTTATTTGCTCAAGTAACCTAGTAAATTCCGAACTAGATACATCGAACTAACATTTTTTGGTTGATTATTTTTTCCACCTAATCCATTGTCTTATACGCAGTGAGGGTGTTGTGGTCTCGAAATGAAGGCGAAGCCCATAATTACTTCTGCTCTAACTGGTTGAGCCTATCACATACCAAACTCTTCATGGTCTAATTCATGGATTACTATTTGTATTTTTGCAAAAAACCTAGCTGTGAATTATCTCCCTTAATGACCTACTGAAAAACTAACCAAATTTTGTGTAATTATTAGTCACTCTTAAGTATTGCAAATTGAAGTTAATAGTGACCAGATTTGTATACTAAAAGCTTAACAGGATTTTGCATTTCAACATTTCGAGCCAACGTAATAGCAGTTCACCAAGCAGTGAACAAAATCTACTGGACCATTTCTAAAGTTTTTGTCTATAACTGCCGTTAGCTCATGAGGTTTGCATAGGCCATAAATTATCTTCCTTAACAATTGAATCCCTGTTTTTCATTATCATAATGCAAGAAGATATACCTATAGCTCATACATGTTTCAAGATGTAAGAAGATATATCTATAGATTCGAACAAATATACTCAACTGTCTCCCATTCTAATACACCATTACTAATTAAGTATTCAACAAATCCAAATCATTTAAAGAAAACAGTAGCCCTGATTACGACTAAACTGATACAATCAATTATAAAGGGAAACATGGCAGTTACTACAGCCTCCAGTGAGGTTGGGGTCTCATTTTATTTCAACTGGATATGCTGTATGGAAAACAATCTCTAGAATGTGTACCTGGCAATTAAAGAACCAAGAGATCAGCTATGCAGTAGGGTAACAACAGCAGTGTATCAGCAGCCAATAGCAGGGGAAAACAGGAGCCAAAACAACAGCAACAAATCAACACCCAGTCATAAACTAACAGCAGTAGCAGATGAACTAAGAACCCGGCAGAAACAACCACAAATGATGGACCAACAAGCAGCCAACAACAAACCAGGCCAACAACAAACTCAACACAGCAGTAGCATGCAACAGGAGATCAGTAACACCAACACAGGAACAACAAGCAACCAAATGTCCAAACACTCAGCCACTCCCAACTAAAACACACGAAAACAGTGACCAAAAGCCAATGAAACAGTCTCTTGGTCTGTGCTCCCTAACTTTCTCTATCTATAGTCTTGTATATCTGTATTGTCAGCCCTTACTCTCTCTATTTCAATGTCTCAGCCTATGTGTTTCTCAATGTTTCAGCCCTGTTAGCCTTTCTCAGACTCTCCTCCTTTTAATCTGCCCTCCCCTCTAAATGTGTATCTTATACTTATAGTTAAATGAACTCCCCAAAGCCAAAAGAATCAGAAACTCTAAAATACAATAATCAGCAGACCCACCCTGCCCATACTCTTTTCTGCCAGCCCAGTAGATTCCCCTGGGCAGACCCATCCCTCTGCCTAGCCCATGCTCTGCCAGCCCACTAACAAGTGCCTTATACCATTATTTAATCAACCAGTGCACTGGCAGTCATGACATTAACATTCAGGTGTGCCCTCCCTCAGTGATATTGTGCCCATGTGATTCCTACTTAACTGCCAGTGTTTTGCACAGTCATCCGCCCTCATTAAGCTATTACTTTACTTAGTTCACAACAGGCCTATCAGCTTAATGCTTTGCAGAACACTACCAGGAGTACAATTCATGGTCCTATTTTAATTCAAACAAATCAAACCAATTCAATTCCTATTTCATAATGACCAATCAATCAAACAACCAATTTAACTCCTAACGGCTATGCAATCAATGCTAATAAACAAGACCTACGAAACTACTCGACCACATTGATTAGTCGACGATAAACATACACAATTGATAACAAATGAGTGACCTACAGATTCAATATGCTTCAAGCAGAATCAAGGAACCAAATCGAATACGAATTAAATGCTTGACGACCTTAATCGAACTGAATATACGATTCATTTTAACTACTGAACGCAGAAGGAATCGACCAAATAAAAGGTCCATAAGTGTAGAACAGAAAGCTAAATAGAAATGGGAAAACTGGAAAATATCACATGAATGGATACAATATAGAACTTAGACGAGACCAGAATAAGGACAACGAATACCTTTGAAGCAATGAATCCGGAATTTGAACGAATCGCGAATCACTTCACCCTTGAATCATTGAAGCAAAGCGGGCCTTAATCTGGGTGTTCTCGGCTGAGAACACTTAGATTAAGGTCCACTATACCTCAATCTCCTAACAATTTCGAACGAAGAACCCGTTTTGGATTTCTAGGGTTCATGTGAGTGGGATTTGGGGTTTTTGCATTTCTGGTTAGATTCGAGGTAAACGAAAGCCGGCGGGGGTACGAGGGAGGCCATGTGGGGGTTTGGGGTGAGTTTGGGGTGATTTGGCATTGGTTCGAGTTTGACTCGAATCTTCAAATGAAGATTCGAGGAGCTCCGGCATGATTCGAGGTTAGTGGAGGCTGGGTTCGTGACGGGGGAGGTGAGGGGAAGGTTTTGGCATTGGTTTGGTGGTGATTGGCCTACCGGAACCGCCGTGAGGCGATTTCCGGCAGGCGGGGCACGGCGGCGTTACGCTAGGTCTCTGAGAGCTCCTGAGGGAGATGAAGGGAGAGGGGGGTCTGGCTTGGGGGGGCGGGGTATGGAATGAGTTTATATATGTTTTGGAGAAGTTAAATCCTGATCGTTGGATCAAACTTGATCAACGATCAGGATCTCCTCACTTAAACCAAACGGTGTCGTTTGGTTAAGTCATAGGCTGAATGTATTTTGGAATTAAAGGATTAATCTGGGCCGTTGGATAATAAAATCCAACGGTCCAGATCAAGTGTTACACAGGCTGAAGCTGGGACGGGTATTTGGGCTGGATTAGAAGAAATTCGTTTGGGCCTGGCTTTTAGATTAAATTTTGGCCCAGATCGGATCTTCATGATGTACTATATGTGTATGTGTATATATATATATATATGTATATATGTACATATATATATATATATATACACACATATGTATATATACTAACCTATAACACCGCTATTTTTTACTACAATTAACGTACACAATTACATATCACCTAAAATGTAAATCACATGACTTCGATATCAAACAAAAAAAATGCAAAACTTAGCATATATTTTTTTTGTATTTTTAATTTAACTAAATAAACGTGCACACAAAAAAGATAAAATAACACAAAATCACAAAAATCATACCCAACACGAAACTATTTTTATTTTTGAATTTTCTGGGAGTACTTCTCAAGTAAGGCAAAAATCACGTGCTCACATATCTATCCTTCCATTGTTTTAGTGTTTATTTTTAAATTGTGAAATTAAATAATTGGATTGTTTTACTAGCTCGCTACTACTGCTCAGTTCCTTAGTTATTTTTGTTATTACTGAGTTGGTTGTACTCGTACTACACGTTGCACTTTATGTGCAGATTCGGGTGAGTTAGAGGGCGGCGATCGTTGAGTTCAAGCCAGATATCTTTGGAGAAAGACAAGGTAGCTGCTAGCGTCTGCTGGACCTTTTTAGTCCTTTTGTCATTTCTTCTTTGAACAGTTGGACATTTTATATATCTTAGTTCATAGTTTTAGATGCTCATGACTTAATGACACCCTGATGTTTGGGCCTCGTTTCCATATTTTCAATATTATATTTAGAGTTGATTTAGTTTATGAATTTTTAAAAATGTTGAAAATATTTTATTAAATTCTTGTAATTGATTAAATAGTAATATTTTGGGAAGTATGCTTGCCTTGCAACACGATAGGCGCATCACAACCATGGGTAGATTTTGGGTCGTGACAATACGTTTGAAGCGCTAAACTTTCGTACACATTAAACTTTATAATTTCTAAACCCGCAAACTTCCAAATACATAAACCGCCAAACTCATAACTATAAAACTCGTAAATTTCGAACCTGTAAAACTGGAAAATAGAAAAAACCAAAACTAAAAATATAATAACGAGATTTTTTTCCACGAGGAGGGAGGGGTTGGGGAGGGATTGTGGGTGGGGATGGTGCAAAAAAATGAAAAATAGAAAAAATGTAAAAAAGGTAATTTTTATTGTGGGGGGAGGGGGGGGATTTGCTTGGTGGGACGGAAAAGAAAAAAACCTTTTTGAAGAGAGGAAGCAGGATAGGTGGGGTAGGGGAGAGATGGGAGGCGGTTGAGGTTAGATGTGATGGTATGTGGAGTGTTTGGAAAATATTTTTCTAATTTTTCTAGGGAATTCATTTTCCTCAAATTTTAGGAAAATGTAACATCTACGAAATCATTTCCAAATTATTTTGTGCAACCAAACGGTAAAAAATGGAAAAATATTTTTCAAAAAATATTTTCCGCCATACAAACACACCCTAAAGTTGCTGACTTTTGACTTCACTTAAGCTCGGTCAAATAAGTTCAATAATTATTTATAGAAGTGGAAAACATGTAAAATGAGAAGAGAGAGTGTTAATATATACGACTAGTGTTACATAAAAACTATTTGGTACTTGAATTATTTTAAAAAAATAATAATAGTAAAGATTCAATTAACTACTTCTTTTGTGTCAATCAACTACTATGCATGTTCGCCCATTAGTTTTGTGCTATTGCTTTCTAATTAATCCCACTATATATAATTCAGAATATTAACATTTAATTATGTCTTCTGCTTCCTTAGGAGATATCCTTATGGATTTGTAGGGCCATAATTTGTAAAAAGAAATAGCAAAAATTATATTAAAATGGATCACCACAAAACCCTAAGTTTTAAAATATTTTCTTGTACTTTCTAGTGGAAGCTAACATCATATTCCCATTAAAAATGAATAAAAAAATAAAAATTTCTAATTCTTTAATCATAAATGTTAAAGAATAGAGAGTTTCTTCTATTAATTGACACTTTCAGTCAAATCATGCAAAACATACTTCATTTCTCTATTTGGCAAATGTAAAAAACATGGAAAGACTGTTTATTTTAGTGCATGGGTGCGTCAGAGTTAAGCTGTTGTGCAACGCTTAGCCTAAATTTGTCGCTAAATTGCTCGTAGCTAACATAATTTTTTGTTAATATGTCGTTAAGCAGGGTTATCGACAAATTTTACTATTTAACTACTGAATTTTTTCGTCGTAAATTCATACCTTTTAATAATGCATGCTGTACATTCCTCTTTAAAAAATTGAGTCAATATCACTAAATTAATAAAACATATACTACAGTTGATCTTAGTCAAACAGCCTGAGAAAGGTACAAAAGACTAGTGCTTGAATGTTGCTTCAAAATATTATTCATATTTGAAAATCATTAACTTGATTAATTCAAACTCATATCGAGTAATTCATTACTTAAAAAATAATAATTTTTATTAAATAATTTTACATTCTCAGAACTCAAATTCAAACTTTAAAACTCAAACCATTTCACTATGGTCATAGCAATTATTTCTAGATGAAGACACCGTAACCTTAAATTAAAATAGTAGAAAGAGAGAAGACTTTTTGTATTATCCTTGGATATATAGTGGACTTAATCAATGCCCAAATTCCAATATGTCATAAAGAACATATTGATATCCACTTAGTTGGCTAAAGTTATATATATAGTGACATAATTTGGTATTGGTGGATGACAGTTTGAAAGCAATGATCACTATAATTTTTTTTTCAATATAGGACAAATATTATGAAAAATGTTCAAAATTGTCCTTGAAATATTGTTTAAAATCATCTATTGTACTATTTGATTGACTGAATCCCTACAGTTATACTTTCGTTCCTATCTACCTCTAATTTAGACGGCTAAACACATATCACTCTTAGATTTAAATGTGAACTAACCACATATTATTAGGACAGTGTCGAATCCAGAATTTCGTAACTAGCGGGTTTAACTAAAAGCAAAGTTAATTGATGATAGGAACTGTATCAACAAGCGGAATTTGTCTGGCGCTTCTTCTTTAAGTTCATAATGCTGCCTTAAATAAACAACTTAAAGAAGATGAGGTCCAAAATTTATTTATTGTAAAAAATTAGGGCACGAAACTTAAAACTTTTAATTAAAAACAATTATTTTAACTAAAAATGTTAACAATATATATATCTAATTTTTATTCAAACTTTAAAAATATTCCATTTCCACAATTTAGACTTTTATTAGACTCTAATAAATTTAACAAATAACAAAGTTGTTAATTTACAAAAATAATAGGACAACAAAAAAGTAACGAGTTATATCTTAAAATAAACTGGTACAAGCAATAAAAGAAGATAATGTTAAAGCGAACTAACAAATTACGTAACATAAAGAAACAATTTAGGATAAACTAGTTTAATATGAACTAATAAATTAGAAATAGTTTTATGATTTGCACGTGTATATTCTATAAAAAATAATGCAATATTTAATTTGAAAGTTTTTTGATCTCCTGAAGTTAAAGGTTGTATATTAATTCTTATTGGATTTGAGTAGGATAAAATAGAAATAAATTAGAAAATAAAGAATAAAAAAAATAGAACACACTAAAGGAATAAATTTGATAGTTTTGTAATATGTGTTTGGTAGTGTATGTCTTACATTTAAGAAAAACTGACAAATAACTGAAAAACCCGAAAAACTAACATAAACCGAATTGAGAAAAAACCGACTTAATTGGTTTGGTTGGTTTGGTTCTAATATTTGAAAAATCGACTTACTTGGTTTGGTTTCTTTTTAGGAAAAAACCGATCCAAACTGGACCATGAATACCCCTACTCCAAAAAATCTACATGTGTCAAGTGTGTTCAAAGAATAAGTATATACTCATTTTATACAATTTAACCTGTATAAAATATCAAAAAATTTCACCGAAGCGGATTCATTTGAACCCTCTTGGCCCCAAGTGGATTTGCCTATGCATTAGGGGCTAGCCACGTTCAAATTTAGGAGTGACACATGGGGTTAGCGTCTAAAGTAAGGATAGATTTGAACGCAAGTATAACGGTAGGGAACCATCAACCAAACAGTGAAATGGAGGGCAATTTTAAATAATATTCGATAGTACATGTAGGAGTGGATATCGGTCGGTTCGGTTCGGTTATAAATATTATCGGTTTAGCATATCGGTTACAAGTTTATAAATATGATAAACCAATAATCAAACCGATAAGATATTAGTTATCGGTTAATCGGTTATGGTTTATTATCGATTCGGTTATCGGTTTACCCGATAAGATAATTCAATCTAGAGTTAAGCAAAAAGAGAAGACTATTCACTCTAGTTAAGCAAAAAAGAGAAAAATTCACATGTTGTATACTACCCAATTTTGCATTCTAGCCACAACTAATATTTGAATCATCTTTTATTTTGACAAATTCATGACATGTGCAATCTCAAAAATTGATACTACAATTCCACAAACATTCCATCTCCAATTCACCGGAAATATTAGTTAACACGAACATAAATTACAACTTTTTGGTTTCCTGCTAAACCATAATCAAGAGATCAATATCGTTTTCCAAAGCCCAATTATAGCAAGAGCAACAAGAGTACTAGTAATTCAACCATTGTCTAACCACAACTGAAATAGTGTTAATTCTTTAACAATTGCTGTCTAAATACATTAATAAAAATACAAAGTAGTAGCAATTTCACCGTAAAATTAATAAGTAAAAACATAGTACTAAAACATGAGCACAAAATAAAGAATCGAAAACAATCAAAAATCAGTATATTTTTATTATTGAACTCTATTGGAATACAAACTTACACTAAAATTCTAAGAATGTGGTTATACTTTGAATTTTGAAGAACTGCTTAAGAATTAAATCAAAGTGTGAAGAGTGAACTGGAAACTTCAATCTTGAATGTGGCTGGGAAAATTGGGAGAAAAAAGAGAGAATGGAGTCCTATATGTATTTATATATTTAAGGGCGAAATCATAATTTTGTTAAATCTGATTGGATTATCAGTTAACCCGTTAAGAAATTGGGCAAACCGTGGCCCGAACCGCAATCCCAATAGTGAATAAAATACAAAATCATTATCGAACCGTTAACCCAATAACCCGATACCGATACCCCATTCGGTTCGGGCTATCGGTTATACTCTATATATGCCCAACCCTGAGTACACGGGCAATTTTGGCTTTTTCCATTAATTATTATCAATTATAAAAAAAAGTTTATCCCATTATACATATTCATCCATAATTTCATTTCTATATTCTCTCTCAAATTTTTTATTTTGTGGACATTATGACTCCAGTTTACAGGAATATAAAAATCTTCCCATTTTTAGACATTTCAAAAGCTTGAGACGTCATTCCACGAATTATATTATTTAAAATTCAAATTAATTTAACTTAAGAAATGCAGATTAATTGAACATCACCAAAGTTGTGGTGTTATCACTTTCCCACAGAATATTCTGAGAAATAATTATATTTTATAGTCCTCTGTCAGATAGCTCTGCATAATTTCCATTTTTGTTATAAAATGTCAGGAATCTTATAAGGATGCTAATATATTGCTAAAGAAAAAAAATACTAGTATTTTATTTTTGCGAACTTGATATTAATTAAGAAATAATATTGTGAATCAAACAATAAGAGCCTTAGAACAATAATAATGTTATCCCATGTGAGGTCAAGGGTTTGAACTGTGAAAGCTGTCACTAGTGCTTGCATTAGGACAGATTATCTATATCACACGATTCCATACGACCGTTCCCAAATCTTACATAAACGTGAAATATTTTGTATACCGACAAGACGTTGTAGTGAACAAAACGTAGCTTCAGCTAACAATTTGACTGGCTGTCCATGTGAATTATTTGATGGAATAAGTTGTCTTTCTTCTATCTCACATTAGCTGTAATTAATTATAGAGTCATTAGACAATAATTGTATGCTTCTAACTATCAACTACATGATGTTGGAATCATCTTCATCGAATTATAATCATCTTGATCCTTCAAATATATCTTTTTTATTTAATATTTTTGAGAATACGTTTTTCTTTTACTACTGTTGGAATTTTGCTTTCTTGGAGTTGAGTGTCTATCGAAGCTACTCTCTCTACACACTACCTTCCCCATATACCATTTGTGAGGTTACATTGGGACTGTTATTGTTGTTGTTCATTTTGAGAATATGTTGATCATCCAAAATACAAAAGTAGTGTCAATGGATAAAAAATATAAAATTGCTTTAAAATCTTTAGAAGGAGAACTACGTTTAAAATAAGGATATAATTATATATATCGACATTATGTGGTTACTTGTAAACTGTATAAATATATTGATTGTGTAAATATACTTTATATCATCAGAGAATAGAACTTAAATTCATATAGTAAACATTTATAGTTAACAAAGTCAAAAAAATGAATTTACTTAATTATCACTTAAAAAAAGTTTCACATCTAACATACCACTAGGAGACAAAATAGATAAATACAAGATTTGCAGACAATAAAAGAATATATTCTGGGCATAATATATTCCTCAGTATATAAATCAAGAAAGGAAATAAAAAAGGGCATGAAAAGTCTATCAATTCTCCTACACAGAAATATTAATAAGAATTAAAAAAAAAGTAAAATAAAAAAGGGTATTACAGATGTCCTAATATAGAACTAGTTTTATTATTTATATAATTTTTAGCTATGGCCAATGGGACCTAAGTAACCTACCATGTGCAAGAAAGAAGCAAACAAATCCCACTCAATCTGGAAATTACAATCTTTTTTTAAGTATAAAGATTTGGTCATTTGGGCTTTCCCATTAAAATTTCCATAGTTTTGTGCAAATAATCATTAAAATATTTAAAACTTCTGAAAGGCTTCTATCTTCATCCTTATAAATGGGAGCACAAGTAATTCCCTTGGAGCAATGGGTTTTTTTCCCTTCTTATAATAATGCCTCGATTATTCTATCGGATATCTGCTACATAAGAGTATATATACCGAGTAACATTGTCGATCTATGCTTAGACATATAGAAATAAATCTTTCTATAATAATACCTCGATTACTCTACTGGATACCTACTCGACTGCTACATAGGAGTCATATACCGAGTAACGCCGCGTACTAATGTTTACACATATAGGAAGAAATCTTTCTCATATCAATACCTCGATTACTCTACTGCATACCTGCAAGGCAACAATTACATATGTAGGAGTACATATACCAAGTAATGTTACCGACTAATGCTTAGACATATGGGAAGTACCTCGATTATTCTACTAGATACATGCTAAGCATCAACTATATATTATAGGAGTACGTATACCCAATAGTGTTGCCGACTAATGCTTAGACATATAGGAAGAAATCTTTCTTATATGAATATCTCGATTATTCTACTGGATACCTGCTAGGCAGCACTATATATATAGGAGTACATATCCTGAGTAACGTTGCCAACTAATGCTTAGACATATAGGAAGAAATCTTTCTTATAACAGTACGTCGATTATTCTACTAGATATATGCTAGGCATCAACTGTACATATACTCAGTAATGTTGCCGACTAATGCTTAGACATATAGGAAGAAATCTTTCTTATATGAATACGTCGATTATTCTACTGGATACCTGCTAGGCAGCACCTACATATACAAGAGTACATATACTGAGTAACGTTGCCAACTAATGCTTAGACATATAGGAATAAATCTTTCTTATAACAGTACCTCGATTATTCTACTAGATACCTGTTAGGTATCAACTACATATATAGGAGTACCTATACCGTGTAACGTTGCCGACTAATGCTTTGACATATAAGAAGAAATCTTTCTTATAACAATACCTCTAGTATTTTACTAGATACCTGCTACATAGGAGTACATATACCGGATAACGTTGCCGATCAAGACTTTAGACATATAGGAGAAAATCACCTGTTTCTTTTGTTCTTTTTTCTTTTTTTGGTCTCTACTGAATCCTAATTACCTATAATCACCCACTTCATTAACTACTAGGCCACATGTTTAGTTGCAATGTAGTCAGTTGTTTCGTAATCTTGGCTGCTTAGGGCTTAAAATATTTTATAATACATAACTGAGGTTTCACATTAGCAGATGCATGTACATAAGGACTGAATCTGTAAGAGAGCAATATGGAAAATAGTATTAGGTGGTGTTGTTTCAAAGGACAATTTTCACATGTACAATGAATATGCAGCCTCTATACTTGGAAACTAAGGGGTCGTTTGGTTGGGTGCTTTAGATAAGCTAATACATATATTAACTTTGTGTATTAATAATACATTGTTTGGTAGGATGCATAAGCTTTGTGTATTAATAATACATTGTTTGGTAAACATTTTAAACCTATGCATTACTGCAAGCATTAGTTATACATCCTATTTGGTATTATCTTATGCATAACTAATGTATAAAAAACAATGGTATTAGCAATGCAATGGGTTTTAATGCATGCATTAGCTTAGTTAAAAACAAAATTGTCTTTCAAAATTTATGCTTGATTAAAATATGCTAGTTAGTATATTAATACAAGTTCAAAATAATCCAAATAGTGAGAAATAAAATTATATCCCTAGTAAATAAATAAATTCTTAGCATATTTTCTTTCTTTATAAATAAATATATAATTTTATTTTACAATATCTTTTAAAACCTTTCCATATAAAAACATTTCTCTAACATATGTTTCTTTTAAAAAGTTAGTGTGGACTAGTTTTGAGGGCATTTTTGTAAACAAACAATTCTTTTAGAAATTGTCCAATGTTTTAATACATCAAACCAAACAATGGATGAGAAATATGTTAGCATAACTAATACCAGCATAACTAATACCAACATAACTAATACCAACATAACTAATACACCCTATTCAACATTATTCTTTTGCACCCTACCAAAAGGACCCCTAATAGTGAATATGATAGAACTGCATTATTTACAACAATGACACTTTGTAGAGAGTGTATACAGGGCAGTCCGGTGCACGAAGCATCCCGCATGATCGGGGGAAGGCTTGCGCCCCAAGGGTGTAATGTAGGCAGCCTATCCTACAGTCGATACAGCGTATAAGAAAAAGATTTAGGAAATAAAATAGGAGATGATACAGGCAAATAAGTTTGCATCTCTATTGCCAAGAAAAGGTGGTCTCTACATAAAACACTGAGATTCCTATTGTACAGAGAGTTGAATCAAGTCTAACCATAATCTTTTCTGGGGATAATACACACTGTTACATTTCAACTGATCTTGTCCAACACATAAACTAATCAAGTGAGCAGCAATCTGTAACAAACTGACTAAATCTTACTCGCGTTACCTGAAGCTTTAGCAAACGACGATACAAGCTCAGCAGCACAATCTTGAGTTGGTAACATCGGTGTTAAAACAGCACAAATGCAAACCTTTTCTATTTCCGCGAAAAAGCAGCTACTTCCTGTGCAACACTTTTCAGTAACTAGAGCAAATTGTTTCATCTCTTTCCAAATCTTAAGCATCTGTTGTGTTTGGATTCGGTTATACTTGGGGCTTGAGAAAGCCGTGCCTTGTTTCGTTTAGAAAACGAGTGTTTCTCCATTGCATTAACGAATTTGCGCAAGTGCTTAATGTACTCAGGAAACGTCTCCAGGTTACAATGTCCTCCACCTTCAACCCATAACGGATCATATTTCTCTTTGGCGAGTTCCCACAAACGCTTACCATGTGAAAAATCAACAACCTCATCTGCTGTACCCTGCAATTAACTCATTTTTCAGAGGCATACAAATGTCGAAGTCTGGTATTTAAGTGCAACAAGGGCGTTGTACTATCATATTGCAAATATATAGGAGCTTTAAAGCAGGAAACGAGTTAATCCTATACCATAACAATATATATGATATGATATACAAAAAAAACTTCTGCAGCTAAGGATTCAAGCCTATCCATTTGCAAGAGGGAGATGGCAAAAAGAAAAAAAAAGGCATATGCGAACAGTCTACTAATCTTACAATGAGCTCTCTCTCAAGATAACAACCATGTTTAGAATAAACATGTGGAACATGTCATTATCTCGTGGAAACTCCTCTAGATCTATGTGTTTTCAACATCAGGTATTCACGTTAACCTCATCTTAGATTGGACGAATGATCCAGAATTATTACATTTATAACTGATACTCTAGTACTCCCTAGCCGAGGGTCTATCGAAAACAGTCTCTCTGTCTTCCCCGGGTAGGTGTAAGGTCTGCGTAGTGTGTACACACTACCCTCCGTAGACCTCACTTATGGGAACTCACTATTCAATCCAAAAATATCATTTCAGTTGAACCAATGATAGTAAACTAGTACTAATGGAATGTATTTAGATTAATGACTACCACATAAAAGTTTAGAACTTTCACATTCTAGACATACATAGATCTAAAACATTTTATGTGAGCGTAGAAGCATCATTACCAACTCCACTAAACAGAAATGCCTAGTGGTATTGCACTATATAAGTCTGGATCGTAGATAAGGAACCATTGATCTGTAAAATGCAACAGCTTATATCAAACAAGATATTCTGATTTCACTGACGCACGAGAACCTCCCTGTAACAGTTTCAAAAAGTTACAAGGAAACACAAATAATTATGTAGCATTTTAAGTGCTAGAAGTGAAAAATGGTGGAAGAACCAGCAAAACTGCAGCTGGTTGAATCTGACCAAGCAAATCTCGGAACGTGATTCCTAAAGGTATGATGATAGTTATATTTTGGTTGTAGGGTAGTGAACACATACCAACTCCAACAGCCTTAAAAAACTGCGCATGATTCAACATAGTCCATAACCTAAAAAGAGTTAGATAATTTGAAGATGCCATGACACATTTCTGAGTAAGATCAATTAAAATCTGAAGTAACCATAACATCCAAGCAAGTTGTCCTCTTCAGTCAGTTAATTAATAGATCAGCGTCAACCCAGTGATGAGATTGATTTTATTTGCACTGATGTCATATTGAGAATATGGTCTGCGAGCCCAAAAGTGAACAAGGAGCAGACACAGGAGAGCAGCGATATAAACAGAACTTTTGCCAACGACAATTGAGAAGGGCACAGACGTGCAGACACAAGATTTCTCAATCAATCCGAGGAAATGAGAAATGTTCCAGCTAAAGAGCAAAAACAGTATATTTACACTGTTATCTTGGATAAACCGAAGCATGTCCTGTCATTTACTTAGATTTTCCTGCTTGGTGCACCTTGTCATCTGCATTTCTCAATCTATCATATCTTGCAACATAAAATTCTTAGCCTAAATTTTACTCCGACAACAAAGAAAGTCATCTTATGGACGTGTTGAGGATAGTGCAAGGATGTCCGTATCTGGTTTTTCAATTGAAACTTTGACAAGGATGTTTTACTGTTGTGCGCACTGTGAGTCGTATCAGGCCATGGATACTCTGGCCTTTGAAAGTATCTGTACTAAACAGTTTCAGCTACACAAGAAAAAAGAGTGGGAAATAGGACCACGGTAAAACATACTTTGGCAATATGTACAGTGAAGATACTCTTGTTCTAAAGCAGGTTCTTGAGTGTGCTCCAACATATATCATGCAGCTTCTAACATTACAATAAGATCATCAACCATTGTAGGATACTGACGAAGTAAGCAAAAGATAACAGTGTATTTTATTCCGGCAGGCACCTCAATGAAAGGGAGAGTTAAAATGATCCTTTAATCACATGATAGCTCAGTCACTCGAAGATTCTATTTGGTGCTATGGTCTATGTCGAAAAGAGAAGTGTAAAAAGACAACTCCGGATTAGAAGCATAGACTTGTACCAGTTATCCAGATTTTTGAATAAAAGGACAACAAAATCATGTAAAGTCAGCCTAAGCTGCTCAGACCCGGGTCGGTGTCCAATACAGGTACGGATTTAGAGGCCGGATCCTTCCAAATTTTAAGATTTGTGGGTACGGATCCAGGTATGGATACAGGTTTAGTGATTCGACTAAAAATAATTCAAATATATAAGAATAGGGTTATAAAAATATGTCTATAGTATGAGATATTCCGTGGAAAACTTGCAAGGGATTCTGAGAAGGAGAAATTATTGATCAAGAGGAGAATTTGAAAAGGAGATAAAAGCAAGAAGGACTGACATAGAAATCTCTATATACAAGGTTCTATTTTCTTCAATTTCACCCTAACTTTTGTTTTGATTTCAGAGTATGCGATCCTTATATCTTTTTATAAAAAACGGCTGCTTGAAAGAAAGGACCAGTAACGAACAAGTTGAAGCGAATTAGACTAAAATGACTCCTACAACATTGAGCCTAATGAGAGTATAGCATCCCGACTTAGCCTTAATGCCAGCTAGTTAATGTTGCCAGTTGCCTATATGAATTTTTGCTTTCTATGTGTCCTTTTCGCTAGATTTGCATAGATCTCGAGAGATTGTCAGTCTTTTGAGATCATTCTACCTTATCCAGTTAAAAAAATATCGTCAATCATGTTTTTTGCATCTACCGAAAGGGTGCATTAGGTCTATGTAAGACATGACCAGTCCATATCAACTGACGCTACCTCAGCTTATCCTTTGTCCCTGCTACTTGCACCTTCTGTCGAATGTAATCATTTCTAATCTTGTCTATTTTTGTATGATCGTACATCAATCTTACTATCCGCATTTCTAGTCTTTATCCAGAATGTGATTAGTTCTAATCTAGTCTAATCTTGTGGATCTTAGAATCTCAACATTTACTCCAATATAAGAATGCTGGTCTTATATCAATCCTGTAGCACTCCTCCATTTCACCAACTTATTATTGTTTTATGCGTCACATATTCCTAGTCCTCTACCATTCCATTCTCTTGGAATGTCAGCAAGTAATGAAGAAACTTTGAAGAATGAAGAACATACAGAAGCATACTTTTTTGTGAATAATCGATCAACTAAATGTAACAAAGCAGAAAACAGAAAGTATGTGAAAGTATCTAGAAGGAAGAACGAACCACAGAAATAGATGGTTCTTACATGGATCACTAAAACTGGGCAGCTGACTTTCTGTATTTTGTCTATATTCTGCAAAAGGAAAGAAATTTGTCAGCATGATACTTCGTCATAATTAATCAACCAGGAGAAAACGATGAAAAAAGAAATACTTACTTTGAAAATGTCAAACCAGAATGTCATCTTTACAGGATATAGAACTCGTATTCCTGAAAGTATAGCACTATGAAGAACAATGGCTCTTAACCTCTGTAAGCGAGACGCCAAGTGTAGTGTTGGCGCGCTGCCAACAGATTGTCCGTACAAAATAATATCCTCCTGCTTAATGCCATATTCGCTCTTCAAACAATTATAGACGGCTTCGATGTCATAGTACGTGTTGAACTCTGATGGCTGATACAAGTAAATAGACATCAATATGTGAAGATTGGAACAAGTAGACCAAAACTTACAAGGCAACAGGAGGGCAGAAAGGGCAACCCGGTGCACTAAGCTCCCGCTATGCGCGGAGTCCGAGGAAGGGCCGGACCACAAGGGTCTATTGTACGCAGCCTTACTCTGCATCTGCAAGAAGCTGTTTCCACGGCTCGAACCCGTGCAACTTTACGGGTCATGCCAAAGCTCCATGATACGATAGATTAATGACTTGGTGCCAATTGCTGTCTGAAACAAAAGTTAGAAATGGAATTTAGCATGATAATTTCCTTACCTTACCCGATGATCCACCATATCCCGAATAATCGTAGCTGAAATCCAGCATGCAAACATGACATCAGTGCCAAAGAAAAAGGAGATTATAACAAAATAATAGAACTATCAGGAATTGTAATTGCATGTTGATACAGTATTAATATGACTGCAAAATTCTTGCAAGTTTAGGAAAGACAGATTAACAAGTTCAGAAATAGCTTCTCCAAAATCCTACTAATTCAGATTCGAGTTTTTACCCAATAAGATGAATTAGACCAACAAACCAATTCACCACCACCACCAACAACAAAAAAATCCATGTAATCCCACAAGTGGGGTCGGTAGCGTGTACGCAACTTTACCCCGACCTTGTGAAGGTAGAGAGGTTGTTTCCAACAAACCAGTTCACCAAAATCAAAAATAAAACAAACCCATTTTTCATCCCTTCCCCAACTGGATATCAAGAAAATACTTAATCACATAAAGTATCATACACAGAATTACAGCAAGAACATACTAGACAGTACCAATATACACAAAACATGGTAAAGATCAAAACTTTGAAATAACCATTAACTATACCAACAAAAAAACAAGAAAAACCCATGTAATCAATAATTCTAAACCTCTCTCCCCCCCCTCCCCTCCCCCCCCCCAAAAAAAAAAAACCCCACCACAGTATGGAAAAGGAAACACATAATTACACAAAGTATCATACAGAGAATTATAACAAGAACATATTAGACAGAACAGATCCAATATACACAAAAACAAAGTAAACATCAAAACTTTAGAACAGCCATTACAATACCATCAAAAACGAACAAAACTCATGTAATCAATTACTTTAAAACACCCCATAAACCAAAAACACACACCAAGTACAACAAAACATGGTAAAGATCAAAACTTTGAATCAACCATTATCAATACCATCAAGACCAAGCACAACCCATAAAATCATTATCCTACCCACCCCCCCCCCCAAAAAAAAAAAAAAAAACCACAAAACGATAAGGAAAATTAAAAACTCAAGCATATACATAGAAACATACAACAAAAACATTTGTAAAGATTAGAACTTTGCAACAACCATTAACAATACTATCAAAAAACAAGCAAAACCCAAGAAATTAATCATTCTTAAACACTCCTACAAACAAAACACACACACAAAAAATAAATAAAGGGCAACCCGGTGCACTAACTCCCGCTACGGTCCGGGGAAATGCTAGAGCACAAAGGTCTATTGTACGAAACACTACCTTGCAGAAAGAGCGTGTTTCCACAGCTCAAACCCGTGAACTCCCGGTCAAGAGGCTATTTTCACGTCTCGAACCTCTTACCTCATGGTCAAGAGGCGTTTTCACGCCTTGAACCCGTTACCTCCAGGACAAAAGACTGTTTTTACGGCTGCAACCCGTGACCTCTGATCACATAACAATAATTTTACTGCATACGGCAAGCTCCCGTTCCCAAAACCAATGCGCACACACAATGATGTAAAGAAATAAGAGAAGAAAAAAAGGAAATTAACATACCACATAATATTAACACGGAGGTGAGCTCTAAGCTCAACAAAAAGATCAATCATTTGTCCCAAATCAGCAGCATTTCCATGAGAATAAAGAAGAGTAAATCTCCCATTTGGATGTTTCCAAAAAGTGGCTACAATTTTATTACCACCTTTTGTATCCAATAAATGAACATTCACATTTTTATCAGCTGTTATTCCACTAAAACAAAGCCTACTACTTTCTTCTTCATCTTTAAATACTTCATATGTTGGTGGGTCTGGTGGAAAAAATGCAAATTTTGCAGCTACACTTGCTGTTACATTCCCCATTATCAAAAACCCAACAACCTATATTTCACAATAAAATCATTCAATATACATTTAGCCCATGAATTTGGCAAAAGCATCAATCTTTTTATTTGCAAGAAAATATGGGAAAGAAAGTTCTTGGTCTATTTTTTTGGTATATATAAAAAAATTATTTTTTGGGGTTTTGTTTTGTTGTTGTTTTTGAGTGGTTTGTTGAGAAAGATCCGATCTAAGCGGGGTGTGATGTGCGTATCGGGGAAACAAAGAATTAAAAGAAGCAATGAGAACTGGTGCATGTTGGTTTTTTCAGATGATCTGTAAATTGCCCACTGTTTTTTTTTTTAATTTCATATTTTTTGGCTGGTAGTAATATTTTTATTTATTAATTTATTACACTCTTTTTTTTCTAATAATATTTTTTCTCTTTTGATACACCATTTATGGGCGCCCATTATCTATGACTTGGTGTAAAGTCAAGTTTAGCCTTCAAGAATTGTTTTATGCTTAATATTTTTTACACAATTGGTTCTGTCTAATCTATTATTTTTAATAGGTTACCAAGTAATGCTTATCATAAAGATTTACCTGCAATTAAATTGTAAGTGATCCTAAATTATTCACATAACTTAAACTAAGAACATATTACTTCCTCCTCCGATCAATTTTAATTAATTTTTTGCCTTTTATTGGTGGCCCACAGTATTTAATTATTTCAGATATTAAGAAGAAATTAATTTTATTGTTTAAAATTACCCTTGAAGTAAAGAGTCTCGGAGTATCTATTATACTTTTAACAAACAAATTAACGAATATCAAAGATTAATATGATTAATTTTATTATTAATTATTATTAAAAAATAAATTTTTTAATACGTATAAAAATAGAAAAAATAATAATAAAGTGGATTAGCTGGAGTAAGAGAAGTTGTATCATTGGACTAGGGTAGGAACATATAATTAGTTGTGGAATTGCCAAGTGTTAGATGAAGTTAATTATTTACTAAAGAAGCATGCAATTCATGATCACACAAATTATATTTTTTATAATTAATGATAAAAGTATGTGTCAACTAAAGTTTACCTAAATATATTTATTATAGAATAATTGTTAGTTGAAGATTTTGGATAAAAAATTCAATCATCATATAACTTATATAAATAGACGATATACTTGAACTTTTTTTTTTTTTTTGGTAATAAGATATACTTGAACTTTATTTAACTCACAACTACTATTTCAGATGAAGTCAATGGGCACAATAACAATTTAGTTAGAAAAAAGAAACATCATAAAATTACCTTGTTTGCCTACAAATTTTTTAAAAAATGAATAAAACGCTAATTTATTATATGATTTTTAATAGGTTAACAAAATTATATATTGACGATCACATAACTCCAAATATAATCCATGAAAAAAGACAATTAAACATCATTATACTTTTAATATTTAAGATCTAATGAGGCATTAGCTAGTGAAATTTCTATTTCTATTTTAAGTAGTTTATCTTCGAATTTATTTAGAATTATAGACATAAAATATACTAATAACTACATGGAAAAAGAAAATTCTAACGTAGTTTTTAGCTAAACCATGATTCCAACGAGGACAATATTGATTTTGGTCTGAAAATTAGTTCATAAAAGTTGGGGAAAAAATGAGAATCTAGAAAAAATTATTACTTCATCCGGTTCATAACAAGTGTCCAATTTATTTTTAGCACGCTCATTAAGAAAATATTAAATCCTATATAAAAATACTTAGTATGACTAAACTACCCCTAATTAAACAATGTGAGGAGTAAGAAAACATTTTAGGGATATGCATCAGGGTTATTTCGTAAAAATAAATTAAATTTTTTCTTGATTACATAGTTAGACACTTATTTTGAACCAAAATAAAAAAGCAGATTGAATACTTATTGTGAAACCGAATGGAATATTACTACTAGTTACATTAAAAAGATATGCACAAGATTGAGAAAATATGGTGTAGCTCGATGCACAAAGTATTCTACATTCATGCAAGTTCCGGAGAAGGATCGCACCCCAGAGGTTATGACGTAGACAGTCTATCATAATACAAGTATCAGTGGTAGCTGATACGACTCAAACTATTAGTGCCTGCTTCAACGGCTCAAAACTCGTACGGAGAGGAAAAAATAATTAAAAGAAAATACTTCATCAAGTGATTTTTTGGATGTTTTTACACATATTAAAAAATCTATGTTTTAGCATATATTAGTAATATAATTGATCATATTAATCTTTATTATCTCACATAAACACTCTTAATACATATTCCAATACTATTTACTCCGAGAATAATATAAAAAAAATAATTAATTCATTCTTAAAATTTGAAAAAATTACTTGTTTTGAACCGAAGGAGTAAAGGTTAAGAAAAAATGATGGTAAGATTCGGTCAAAGGCTGCTATGAAAATCTAAATAATTTAACGAAGTTTTAGTTTTTCAGATTGGTGTGTCAGAGAGACAATGTCAGATTCAAACATTCTTTCATTGTCTTCTTCTTTGTTTTGCCAAACTTTGAACTTTCCTTTATTGGATCTTATATTGTTATACAAACTTTGTCTTTAAATTTTTATATTATGTTTGTAATAATCTTCTTCTGTTTGATGCTCTACGTTTTGTGTTATATAGTAGTTACAAGTGATACTCAGCCTTTGGCCAAACTAATTCGGAGTCGCGCCGAAAATATAAAAAGATAAAATATTTTCTATCACAAACGATTATATATAACGATTCAAACTCGTTATTTTTGGTTAAAAGTTGAGGAGTATTTATTATTCTTGTTCAACTTTCAGTGGCACAAGTTTCTTACTACCCGGTCCATTTTTACTTGTCCATGTTTGACCGACACATACCTTAAAAATAATTGATGAAATAATAATTTAACTATATTATCCCTAATTATAATATATTGGGAAATGAATAGTAGTATTTAATAGTAAGTGTAAAATAATATAAAATGAAAATTATCCTTTGGTTTTGCAAATTGGACAAGTAAAAGCGAACATCTTATTTTAGTATAGTCGACAAGTAAAAATGAACAAGAATAAAATTCATCCTAAGTTTTTTTACTATTTTTAACTTAATTTTTCAAAAATTCTTAATCAAAAACTTTGGTATTTCTTTAAATTCTTGATCAGGCAATGATATCTAAATTATCACATTTGTTTCTATTACTAATTCAATAAATGTTCGAGGAAATGTGGAATTTTTGCTACATATGCTTTCTACAATTCTACCTAAATTTTAAAAAAAAAATCACTGTTATACTAATTAATATTTCCTTTTAAAATCATTAAGAGAGAAACTCATTAGATTGATTAAACAAATAATGACTAAAAAGGTAGTACAAATAATAATTATGAGGAGTAAAGTAATTATAGTCAACTTGTAATTATGAGAAATAGGACATTGTCATAAAAGACTATAAAGTCTACAAACATGTGATTAGTATGCTAATAATAGATAGAAAGAAAATTAAAAGCAAAGAGGATAAGACATTTGCATGAGGAGATTACGTAGGAATTAATTAAAGATAAGAAAATTATTGTACTTTGAATTAAATTTTCTCGGACCACAAATTAAAGCATTGAGGGGTCCCCAACAAGCCAATTTGGCTATCTATATACTAGCTCTTTGATTTTGGTCCTCTTTCATTTAAAGAACAACTTGGACTCAAATATTGAAGTGTTTATTTGTTTCCCACACGGTATCTGGTATTTGTATTTGGGCTCGATTAAATTTGAATTTACGTTGGTAAATCTCATATTGGAAATGAGGGAGGGGGGATAAAGTGCCCCGTAACAAAGGCAATTCCATACATATGGCTAGACTCGAACCTGAAACTTGTGGTTAAGGATAGAAGAATACTTATCGCTCCATCATAATCGTTGTTAGTCAAACAAATATTAAAGCTTCTGTCTAAGTAACAATTATTCATAAAAGAATTCAATCATTTAGTCCTACTCACCTAATCATTCATCGTGAATGAGGTGAATTCAATCTAGCTCTATATAGCCTTGTGGAAGGAATTAATAATGTTATTTAGAATTGTACTATTAAAAAAAATTAGCTATAAAATTCGTCATTAATATACCACTACATATAGTCCCGTAACTAATTAATATGATTTCAATAATTTGTTGCTAATCCTTCATTAAATATAATTAACAACGTTAGATTTTTGCTCTTTGTCAACAGAATTTATCCGTTGTTAATTCTTTTTTTTTTTTGGTAGTATATTTTCTCAACAATAAAAGTACAAAGATTTTAGCGGATAGTACGCCACCACTAACTCTTGGCATGAGAGGGCTGATCAGTTTGAGAATATGTTTTAATCGTGATTTTTTACATCCATGTACCATATAAGAAACTTTATTACCCTAAATGTTTAAGGATTGATATAATTACATTTAGTATATCAAATTATCAATGCTATACCATAGTTATTTTAAGAGTACAATTAATGCAGCGTATATCCATCTTTAATTCAAGATACCGTATATCTCACCCCTCCCACGTTTCTCTCTCCCAAACCACTATAACTAATCAAATCGTTTAGAGATTTTAACATGTATGTTAACTCTATTTGATGTGCCCTCGACACATTATTCTGAGAAGTGCAAAATGTCAACCTCTCTGTAGTCTACTCTAAACAACCTATTACTTCATAATTTTGTATTCAGGACATTCTTTTCTCTGAGCATGTAATAAGTGCGTGCAAACAAAGGCATGTACATGAACTTTGAAAATGGATGAGCAACTCAATTACTCGATCACATAAAATACTTTAAATATTTGTAATTTATAATTTACATTCTAGTAAATTTAGAGTTCATTCACATTGAGAACATGAACATGAAGCATTTGCTAAAATGTCTCATTCTCAAATTACAATGTCAATATCATTTGTCCTCGAGCAAAGTAACAATTGTTTCAAATCTTCTCTGGTGTGTGATAGGAAAGAAGAACCAGTTCTCTTTGTAGTACCACATGATGTGCATTGTGATGAAATGAACTGCAATTAACCAAAATTTTAAGGTTATATTCCAATTCTCATTTAATTATAGTTTAATTGGTATTTTCAATAGACTTACATTTTTTGCAGAAGATTTTGTAGAAGTTTCAGTCGTTTTGGATTTATGAAAACAGAAAATAATTGTCACGACCCCAATCCCGGTCGTGATGGCGCCCAACACAACTACTAGGCAAGCCCGACCATTTACACTCTCATCTCGAGCATGAAGCTCAAATCAATTACCTGGATATTATTATCAACAATAAAGCTAAACTGAATAACCACCCAAAGATCTAGGGTCACGAGTCTAGAGCCTCCAAACATTATCGGATAACAATATCTAAACCAAATACTCAAGTCTGAATAATGTATATACAAAGGAAAAATGGAATAAGAAGAGAAGCCAAGTCCTCAGCTACCTCATCAACTCGGATAAATACTGATAAAAGCTGGAGTGCTCGTCTATCCCTCCTGTGTACCTGAATCTGCACACAAAGGTGCAGGGAGTAGGGGTGAGTACTAAGTACTCGGTGAGTAATAAATATATACAAGTAGCTGAAAGTAAGAAATCCACAGAATACCACATAATGAAGCTAAACTACAGTCTGATTCCTCATACGAACTAGCAACAACAACAGTACATTACCACTATCAAAGATAATTCACAGACAAAGATGCAATGCAAAGCACATAACCACTACGGCGTATAGCCCAATCCATTTAACATCGACGGTGCTCACTGGGGGTGTGTACAGACTCCGGAGGGGCTCCTACCGCCCAAGCGCAATACCGCTGCGGCGTGCAGCCCGATCCTCATATCAACCGCTGCAGCGTGCAGCCCGATCCATCCTCAGTCCACAACAAACATATAAGTCACACAACAACTCAATTTATTTATTATCAGGTTCCGGTTCATAAATTATGAAAATACTTTAACTTTTATTTAATTTTTCCCAAAACAGGTGACTTAGCATTTCAATACGGTGATTTCAAACCAGGTCTTGAGATCAGTGATTAAGCAAGTATAGTTATCATATATATAGCTATTGGATACTACAAGTCGGCACAAGGCCCCAAATACGGCTTACCGCCCACAATTATCTCAAACACAGTATTTTTCAACCACTAGTATCGTATTATACTCATTCGGGATGGACTAAAGTCTCAATCCCCAGTCACAATCAATCACGCACCTGCCACGAGGTGCGAGCCATGCCCTACTAGCGTCACAATGTGCTAAGTCGGGGTTTCGAACCCTCAGGCTACCATATATACAAACTACTCACCTCTAGCCGGTCGAAGACTCGTCCGCGATGCCTTTTCCTTTTGAATTTGCCGCCTCGTACGTAGAATCTAGTCAAACCACAATAATTATATCAAATACGGGTCAAAGAAACATAACCCAATTCAATTTATACGAAATACGCGATAATACACCAAGTTGGTAATGTCACACCTCTTTTTTACCGCACCCGCGAGGGTGCAAAGAGTTTTTCCAATTAAAGGACAATCGAGATGGGATTTATTTTAATTATTTCAGAGTCGCCACTTGGGAGATTTATGGTGTCCCAAGTCACCGGTTAAATCCCGAATCGAGGAAAAGAATGACTCTATTTAACAGTCCGCGAACCGGAAATCCGGATAAGGAATTCTATTAACCCGGGAGAAGGTATTAGGCATTCCCGAATTCCGTGGTTCTAGCACGGTCGCTCAACTGTCGTGTTTGGCTTATCTATCTGCTTTTTACAATTATGTACTTAGTGCAAGTTAATACCCCTTTACCGCTTTTATTATTGGTTGCGATTTACGAAAGAGAAAGTTGCTTAAAATATGCTTTCGAATCACGTCACATGAAATGCACCCGGATCCTCAACATATTCTTATTCAACATTTCGGGGTTTGGATTTGGGTTACATGAAATGCACACCCGTATTTAAAAGGGTAAAACTAAAATATGCGCCCGGATCGACTACTTATTTACACTGTTGAGAAAGGCGTGATATTCGTTAAGAAACGACGCATCTCGAAATCTAAGTATTTATATGTACATTTATGACGGCTATGTGATTAGTGTAACTATTGGGCGAGGTGTACCTTTGATTCAAATCTAAAGCGAACTACATCCCACTGTATCTTACCTAAGAGTTGATTCCAAATTACTTAAAACTTGCTACGAACCACACCACATGAAATGCGCCTGTGGTTCCTGACACGCTTTGTTTACTCTTGCCCAAAATTGGGGTCGGGTCACATGAAATGCACCCCGACTCTTTTTAATCTAATTACGTCATTCCGTTGAGTAACAACTCCCTAGCTAATCTTGCTTGTAACATAAGGTCTATCATTTAACAAGCTTAGAGATTACACACATGAGTAGGGAAGATTGAACAGAGATACAACAGACTAATTCGGGTTTACGTTCATATCTAATGATAGTGTATCTTTGGCCTAGCTACACTTTTCCATAACCAAGACTAACAATACAAGCTTAATTGGAGAATAACAGAAAGTAATTGGACATGAGAGCTTTAGACGACTACATGTTTCAATAGACTTTATGCATAAGCTTCAAACTTCATTCTTTTCGAACCGAAGAACTACAATAACAGAGGTGTGTACCTGGAATGCGGAAGAGCAAGTAAGAGTGAGCAATGGCAATGCAGCAACAGCGACAAGAACAGTAACAGGAGCAACAATCAAAGACCAATAACAACCCGCAGTAAACCAACAGCAACAACAACCAATGAACCAGCTACAACCCAACAACCAATAGTAATCGAACTTTATCGATCACTGAATTAGTGACTAAAACTTGAACCAAGCAGCAATAAACAACCGGACAGCAACAAACAATACTACACCAGTGGCAAACTGGACCAGCCTCAACAATACTGAACCAGCAACAAATGACCAAGCAGTAACAACCAAAGGACCAGCAGTCACTTAGACCAACAACCAGTGACAAACTAATGAAACAACAACAACAACCAAACCAGGCAGCAAACTATAGACCAGCCAGCAACCAAATAATGAAACAACAGCAACAACCAACCCAGGCAGCAACAACTACACACCGGCCAACAACCAACAGACCAAGAGCAGCAACAAATGACCAGGGGCCACAAACTGGGCCAGCAACACCAAATGAATACAACAGTAACAACAATGGCCAAACAACTCAACCACTGGAGCAAACAATCGAAGCAGTGACCACAAATCCTATGAACCAGTAGCCTTTCTCTCTGTGTGACTGTTTTGTTTTTGCTCTCCAGGTACTTCAGTCTCACTGTCTATGTTTTTGCTCTCCAGGTATTCTCTAATGTCTGTATGAATATCCCCCCTTTTAGGTATCAATACCTATCTATTTATAACCACAAACAACAACTAGGACACCCAGATTCTGCAGAACAGCCCCTTGCCCATCCTCCTT
The DNA here is from genome assembly GCA_032618575.1 of Nicotiana noctiflora. Lineage (NCBI taxonomy): Eukaryota > Viridiplantae > Streptophyta > Magnoliopsida > Solanales > Solanaceae > Nicotiana > Nicotiana noctiflora. The sequence goes on along the minus strand of JASVEL010001874.1, from coordinate 244,059 downwards.
CTGTCCAACCCACTAAACCATGTCTAAGTATGGGGTTTTCATAATTAAAAACTGATAAGTGCAGGGCACTGGTGGGCTGCTCTGTTGTGACAGTGGACTCCACTGACTTGCCTCATGTGCAGGACACTAAATACTCTAAATGTTAACCCATGATTTCCTAGTCAGCTAATTTGAACCATGATTTCAGCTTCAAACCAATCAAACAGTCCCATTCAATCCAGGAATGCTAATTACTGTGTGGTAATTCAAATAACTCAACCTAGGTAATTAGAAGATGACATCTAATCCACTACAACACATAGCAATGATAACAGATTAATTGGCTAACAATGATTCTGAAATTTCAGCAATAATGACAAACAAATATTCGACGACGCTACTTGACGCGAACACGTATTTGACAACATTCGATTAACCGATTACGATATGTGTAATCGACAACCAAAATCTGATAAAACAGTGACCAACAGATTTTCGGACAGCATTTCATAAATCCAATAACTTGACGATATTAACAACGAATTGAATTCGACTAACAACTACATGTTATCGACAAAGAACAACAACTAACAGATCGACCAAATAAAAGGTCCCAAAGAGATGAGGAGAGAAATGAAAATGGCATCCGAATCTCAACGATATTGACAACAATTGAGAACTACTATAGGGCCGAGCATAATTAACAAAACGGAGAAGAAAACAAATACCTTTGAAGATGAGAGTGTTCGGCCGACTTGGGTTCGAAAAGAGTTGCGGTTGCATTTGAAGTCAAATAGACTTTAATTGGAATGTTTTCAAACGAAAACATTCCAATTAAAGTTTATTAACTTCAATTTCGTTCAATCCGAATGAAATCCCTAGTTTCTCAATTCTAGGGTTCTTGGGCTCGGGTTTGGGGCTTTTGCATTTCCGGTTAGATTCGAACCAAACCAATGTTAAGGGGAGTGTGGGGGAGGTATGAGGAGGTTGTGGTGTGAATTTGGTGAAGTTTGGCATAGTTTGGGTTTTGACTCGAATCTTTAGACGAAGATTCGAAGATTTCCGGAATGATTCGAGGCAAGGGAAGGCTGGATTCGTAATGGGGAAGGTGAGGGGAAGATTTGGTGTTAAAATGGAGGGGTTTGGACGGCGGCCGCCGGCGGAGGCGATTTCCGGCCGGCGGCGTGCGGTGGTAGTGACGGCGGGAGGCGGCCGGTCTTGAAGAGGTATGAAGAATGAGTGTATTTTAGGGTTTGGGGGGGTTTGGGTTAATTTGGGTATATTGAAATGGTATTTTTAATCCTGGCCGTTGGATAATAACAATCCAACGGCTCAGATCAAACAATGGGGTGATGGGCGGTTCGGGTATGGGGGCAAACCGGGTTTGGAGTTGATTTGGGCTGGGTAAGGGGTAGGATTTGGGCTAATGTTTGGGCTTGGACAGGTTTTGTTATGTATTTGTCCTCTTTTTTTTCTTTTAATTCCTAATTCAAACCTAAAAATTCTAAGTTAAATTACCTAAAAATCCTAAGTAATATATATATATATATATATATATATATATATATGCTAACCTATAACACAACTATTTTTTACTACAATTAGCCCACATAATTACATATCACTTAAATGTAAACCGTATAATATTAAACACTAAAAAATGCAACACGTAATGTATATATATTTTTTTTTTTGTTTTACTAATTTAACAAATAAACACGTACACAAAAATGCAGATTTAAGATAAAAAATAACACAAAATCACAAAAATCATGCCCAACATGAAATTATTTTATTTTGAATTTTCTGGGAGTATTTCTCAGGTAAGGCAAAAATCACGTGCTCACAGCTGCCCCTCTTTGCGCGGAAACATGAAGAGTTTCCGTGCAAAGATAAGTGAGCGTACACGAGCGATTTTTTGCCTGTTTGAGCACTCCGTATAAAGCATTTTTTGGAAGAGTTTGACCGAACCTTTGCCTCAGAAGGTCTCCTACATATCCCTGGCAAAAAGGGAATCAGGTCAATGTAGTTCGGGAAGTTTTGGTAGCCGGGACTACCGTGACTGTTGTGATCTTGCTGTTACTGCTGTTACTGCTGTTGCCACTGCTTGACTGATCCCCTCATTACACCGTGCTAAACAAAAATAAGAAGCTAGACTAAGCTACAGTATTACAAATTCTTATCTATCCTTTTTAGCTTGATCTTGTCATGCTCCTTGCCATTCTGCTGGCTACAATGTTTCCTCACATGCTTCTTCTGCTCTTACCATGGTTGTCTCGGCCTATCTTGATTGCCGACCTCCGACCCTTGGTTCCTTCTTTGTGGTCTTCGCACTATTTCTCCTTCGAGATCTTGTTGTCTTCCTTCTGATTCTTGGATTCCGGTCGGGGACATTTTGCTGTAACCTTTTGCTCTCCTAGTGGGCTACTGCCTTCTTGAATTAAAAGGTATGCCTTTCCGTTCTCCAGGCGGGCTCCTGATTTCAACATCTTTTGAAAATAAATCACCATTCCTCTCTTCAGGCGGGCTCCTGACTTCAACAACATTTTTTGAAAATAAATCGCCATTCCTCTCTTCAGGCGGGCTCCTGACTTCAACAACATCTTTTGAAAATAAATCGCCATTCCTCTCTTCAGGCGGGCTCCTGACTTCAACAACAACTCTGAAAATTAAACGCCATTCCTCTCTTCAGGCGGGCTCCTGACTTCAACATCTTTTGAAAACTCCTTGCCTTTTTTCATTGTGACTAACTTCTGTTGATCATCTCGGACTGTTGACTCGCATTTTGGTCGCCAGCTTCTTTTGTTGCTAACTTGCATTACACTCCAAAGTGAATTCCCTGACTTGTGATCTTCGAGCTATTCTCCTTCGAAGTCTGAATCTATCTTTTCTGATCCTTGTCGCCTTCCTTCTGATTCATGCTGGGGATTTCCGTTACACTATGTCACTTTCGATTGTTCACCATCCTTATCAAATCTTGGAAACTGAGACGGCGTTCTGCTTTTCTGGCGGGCTTCTGACTTTAACAACATCTTTTGAAAATAAACGCCATTCCTCTCTTCAGGCGGGCTCCTGACTTCAATCATCAACTTTTGAAAATAAATCGCCATTCCTCTCTTCGGGCGGGCTCCCGACTTCAACAACATCTTTTGAAAATAAACGCCATTCCTCTCTTCAGGCGGGCTCCTGACTTCAACAACATCTCACTAACTCCATCCCATCCATGTCGCCTTCCTTTGCTTCCTCCACCACTTTCTTCTTCCTGCATCGCTTCTTGGGCCATCCTTTCTTCCGAATTACTTTGTTTTGGAATTGCTTTCCTCCCGGGTTGTGTTATTTTTCTCTTGACTGTTGGGGATGTCTTTGGAACTAATTACTTACCTGCTGGGGTAATGCTGCTGGGGAAAACCTTCTTTATTTCCTCCTTTTCTACTTCCTTCAGAACCTTTATTCTCTCTCGAGATCGTTGGGGATTGAAGTGTCATCAGCTGGGGATTACCCTGTCGGGGGATCCCCTTTCCTTCTTCCTCTTTCCAAACCTCATTCGGGGCTCGCGCTTCGCTCCCTTGAAAAACTTGTAGGATATAATGCTGCCGGTGAAATCTCGAAATCAATGTTTCATTTTCCGAGGACTGCTGAGGGTGATACCGGCTTCTTGCCTTTCGGAACGCAAGCTTCCTCGTCTTGTCCTGTCTGTTGGGGGTATAATTTCATCTATCACAGCTTGTTGTTTTCTTTCTTTCAAATCTGCTGGGATAACCGGGTTCAAAGATCATTTCCTCGCGTTATCTAGCTTCTTTCCCTAACCAAGTATTTGGTTTCGAGAAAATTTTCGCAACAGGAGAAAATTTTCTGCCCCAGTTTGTGAATCTTCTTCGTGGCATGCTTTGCTGCTGACAACCCCTTTTTTCCCGTTTCAAATCAAAGAAAAATTGGTTAGTTTTAAAATGTGGTGGCTGGTTGTGGTGCTCCTGCTGGGGATTGTTCTCCTCCTCTTTCCCTGCTCTGTGTTTCATTATACTTGCTGGGAAATGATTTCATTTGCTGGAGATGATATTCCTGTTGGGGATGGGTTTTTCCATTTATCCCTTCCCCGTTCTGTGTTTCTCAACTTGCTTGGGGTTATTTTGTTGAAGATGAGATTTCCTTTCTTCCTTTACCACTCTGTGTTGTCCGATCATCTCGGAACTTGCTGAAGATAACACTGCCGGTAGATTTTCATTTCCTCAAAATTGGTGTTTCACTCTTCTTGAAGGTTGTTGAGGATGACACTAGTTCGAAGACCATTTCCCTTAAGACTTTCCTTCTTCCCCCAGTGGGTATTGACTTCCAGAAAATTTTCAAACTGAAAAGAAAATTTTCTGCCCCAGTTTAATAATCTTCTTTGCACCATACTTCTCTGCCGTCAATGGCATTTCCTTGCTTCGCATAATAATTGGAAAGTTGGTGGCAAGTTTTGAAGTCATTTCTCACTTGTTCTGACTAGACAGACTTTGATGGGGAATTCTTGATAAAAATGAGAGAGATAAAAAGAAACAAAATAGAAGACAAAGGAAAAAGAAAATGACTCTCTAGCAAGAAATATCTATAAAAACTTATCAAACGCGAATACCAACTCCACTGGTCATGACATGCACATATGGTCTATCCTTCGTCGTTAATTGCCTTCCACGATTTCTGTCTCGTGATTTCCATCTGATTAACACCTTTATTCGACTTGTAGTGCCCGAAGGGTTTTCACTTTCAAGCCTCTCTCATTTTGATTTTCTCTCAGCTTTCGTCGTCTTATGGTGCCTGTGAAGGTTTTCACCGGTAAGACTATCTCATTTGTATCACTTTTAGCTGGGGATTGGGGTGTCACTGCCAAGACTCTCTCGTATTTCCTTTCTGCTGAGAATCAGCGTCTTTTCTGCTGAGAATCAACGTGTTGTATTATGATAGGACTCTATCCTTCGCCTGACGCGGCATCTTTTGAAGACTGATCGGAAGGTCTTTCTTTGGACCGTAATGTGGGATTTGGATAGGGCTAGAAAGAAAGGGTATTGAAGGCTCAAAACAAAATCAATTTTGGGTTCAAAATTTACAACCTTCGGACCTAAATTTATTTACAATAAACACCATTTTTTCTTTGCCCCAGTTTTTTTTTACTTGGGAATTTTTATTTCTTTATTTACATTATGACCGAGCTGTGAAGCGCCTACGTTTCCTCTTTAAGGAATCAGGTCAAACGTAGTTCCCAATTCCTCTTTTTCAAGTTTTTTTTTTTTTTTTTTTTTTTTTTCTTTATCTCTTTTTGTTGTTTTCTTTTCTTTACTTTATCCCTTTCTTCTTTTACCTTTCAAACTTGTGTTTCTAGTCTTTGCAACTAATTCCGAAGGAGGGGTATGAAAGAATTTAAATTCAGGCTCAAAGGGTTGACGATGGATAAAGTGTTTGGATAGGAGAACAAAATGCCTTCGTCATTCCAATCTTCAAAACATGCCAAGCGTAAACAACACAATTAATATTCATCATATCTTTAAAGCACTCTTGGGCAATACTCTCATCATGAACGACCCCATGTCAATTTTGGCCAGCTTGCCTTTGACTGTTTCTTTTTACTTGCCCCGGTTTCAGATGACTCGGGATCCAAATAGTCTCAAGTTGTTTTTGTTTCCTTTATATGACCCGATCATCTTCCAATTGCTTAATGATTAACTTTTAGGATTAAGCCATAATTATGTGTGCGCATGTCGTGTCACTAGATTCGGCATTTGAGCACAAGACAAATCTAAAGGGTAAAAGAACTAAACAAATAAAATGACCGGAAGTAACAAAAGGCCGAAAGCTTCATTAAACTAATGACGAAATGGTTTAATGACAAAACAAGCAAAACAAACTAGAGTACAGCCCTGAAACAAAACTGGGCAAGACCAAAGCAAACTGCTAGGACAAAAAGGGTTTGATCACAAGAAAACCCTGAAAATAACTCGGACAACAAAAATGACGACAAAACGAACCACCAAAGCTCCATCTAGCTGACCAAAAGATGGAGTATCTTCCCAATTACCAAGCACAACATTTTAGCCACTAAGTTCCGCCTCAATATTGCCAAGGCTGCCATCTGCTCCAACATTTTTAGCTCCAGTCAATACACCCCCCAGAGGATTTGTGTGCCCCATGTCATCATCATTGACCACAATCAACTACCCTTTTTGAATCATTCTTTCTATTTCCTTTTTCAAGGTACGGCAACTCTCAATATCGTGCCCTCTGACATTGGAATGGTATGCACATCGTGCAGTAGGATCGAAGCTTCTTGCACGTGGATCGGGAGTGTATCCGGGGAGTGGCGTAATCAAGCCGACATGTTTTAACTTTTCAAACAGACTTGCATAGGATTCTCCGATAGGGGTGAGCGCCTTTTCTCGCTTCAGCAACCTTTCCTCCATAAACGCCTTATTTGGCCTGAAACCTGACCCGGGGGGTTTCCGGTATGTTCGTGGGGGTTGGTAAGCCTTTTGTGGAGCTGGGTACCTGGAAGGTGAAGTACGATTTTGGGTGTCCCTTGGAGAGTAGTGGTGTTGGGGACGGGAGTAGCGTTGTGAAAACATAGCTGGGGGGCGAGTAATGGAGCTACTCGAGTGGCTGGAAAAATTGTGATAGGCGGGTATATATGAAGGGTGTGGGGGATCCTCCGGCATCGGGTTCATTGTACGGGTAAGGACAGAGTCCAAGAAGCTAGGTGGTGGCGGAGGTGGTGCTTTTCCATCCATCCACGCCCGATACATATCAGCCACGTGTTGTCTCAATATCTTGACCTCCTCTACTAACCCGTGGTTCCGTTCAACCAGCTGTTGTCGGGTACCTGTACCAACCCACTCAGTCTTGAGATTATCTGCCATTGTCCTCCGACTTCGTCTTACGGGGAAGAGTTATTTCAGAACCACAACCAACCACCTTTCTGGAAATGGACACAACAAAACAAAGCCAGCATGTCAGCATTAAGGTATCCCGCTTATTGATCATTCTTCTTTCTTTTTTTTTTTTTTTTTTTTTTTTTTTTGGTTATGGAAATGGTCGAATCCTATGTGGATTGCCTACGTATCATGACCCCGCATGAATCGGACCGAGCGTAGTTCTTGCAAATTAATGCAAGAAATAAAGAAATGTTTATTTGATTTTTTTTTTTTTTTTTTTGATTTCTTTTTTTTTTCTTTGAAGGAAAATTATAGAAGCCGACTCCAACTACAAACTTGTGTAGGAGATTTCTACAAGAAAAAGAATATATTTTTTTTTGGTGTCAGTTATGACTATTTCTACAAAATTGGCCACATAATGGCTTATTTGACAAAATGACTATTTTTGCAAAATTTATTTAAGAAAGATAAACTTGAAATTTTTTTTTCATCTTGTGGCTCATGGGGCATCGTTCGGCATCACCATAAACCAACACAAGACTATTTTTCATAAATTGGCCATGTAATGGCTTATTTAGACAAAGTGGCTCTTTTTGCAAAATTTTATTTAAGAAGATATAAATTCAAAATTTAATCCTGGGGGCCTATGGGGCATCATTCAGCACCGACACAGGCCAATACAAGACTGAAGAAGTTCAAATGCCAAAAGTGGCTATTTATGCAAGGACCGACCATGTAATGGCTTATTTGATAAAGTGATTATTTTTTGAAAAGTTGAGTGATGACTCAAACTTAATTTTTTGCGGATACAGCCTTTCGACATTTCCGCGAGGGAACATTTCAAGGCTGTGTCCAAAATTATTTACAAATGACTCAAAGTGGCTATTCTTGCAAAAACGGCCTTCCGGCGTCCTTTTGAGGGACATTCGGCTTATTTTAAGCAAGAATAGCATCACCCAACTTATTTATAACAAAATCAAAAATTTGACATTTTTTGGTTATTTTTGCAAAAGGGTGTGAATCGGGACTTGATTTTGCGGCTATGGCCTTGCAACATTTCCACAAGGAATATTTCAAGGCCGAGCCCGCAAATTATTAAAAATGATTCAAAGTGGCTATTTTTGCAAAAACAGCCTTCCGGTGTCCTTTCGGAACATTCGGCTATTTTGTAAAACAGCATCACTTCGATTTATTGAAAACTAAAATTCAACATTTTTGATTTTTTTGAAAAGGGTGGTAACCCCAACTTGATTTTTGCGGCTACGACCTTTCAACATTTTCGCGAGGGAATATTTCAAGGTTGTGCCCAAAAATTATTTATAAAGATTCAAAGTGGCTATTTTTGCAAAAACAGCCTTCCGGCGTCCTTTCGGAACATTCGGCTATTTGCAAAAACGGCATCACTTTGATTTTATTGACAAAATTAAACACACATTTTTTTTTGATTTTTTAAAAGGGGTGGTTGAACCCGATGAGGGTTGCCTACGTATCTCACCTAGTGGTGAGAATCAAACCTGCGTAGTTCGGTCAAACAAACTACATCTTTAAAGGAAACAGACTATTTATTATTTTTTCACACATTTTTTTTTTTAAGTTTAAAACTTTTTTTTTTTTTTTTTTTTTTTTTTTTTTAGTAAAAAAAAACAAACTATTTTGAAATCACATATTTTTTATTTTACAACAAACGTTTTTTTTTCTTTTTAAGTAAGTAAAAAAAAACAAACTATTTTGAGACTATTTTTTTTCATTTTCCTCAATATAAAAAAACGGTTAGCCTGCAAGTCTGAAGCAAATATATACATAAAACAAACAGGATGCAGCAGGATGGTCTTTTCATTTCAGGTCACCTGTCCTAGACGGACCCAACCCCTGTGTTGAGTCCCCTAAGTCAAATGCAACATGATACAAATAAACGTTCCTACTAGGGATCCGGCATGAAGCTTTGTTATTCTAGGTTTAAAAACCTGGGTTTATTGTTCTAGACCTGGCTTACCCGAGCGGACAACTCGAGCCGATGAGGAGGCAGCAACCCGGGAATACAGAAGCTTCACCGGTTTTGCAACTTATCCAAACCTCGTTCTAAGGTGGGAATTAGACACTATACGGAAAAGAAGTCACACGAAGTGCACCCTTCTTCATGATTTAGAAGACTCAGAGAGGAGATTGGTTTCGGCACAATTTATATGTACAGTTCACAAAATATCAAAGCAGTAAAAACAACATTTGCACATTGATGCCAACATGTAAAAGAATCAGATAATAAAATATGCCAAATACAACAGTTATTCCGAGCTCGAATTCTAAAGAAATCCCCAGCAGAGTCGCCAGAGCTGTCACACCTCTTTTTTACCGCACCCGCGAGGTGCAAAGAGTTTTTCCAATTAAAGGACAATCGAGATGGGATTTATTTTAATTATTTCAGAGTCGCCACTTGGGAGATTTATGGTGTCCCAAGTCACCGGTTAAATCCCGAATCGAGGAAAAGAATGACTCTATTTAACGGTCCGCGAACCAGAAATCCGGATAAGGAATTCTATTAACCCGGGAGAAGGTATTAGGCATTCCCGAATTCCGTGGTTCTAGCACGGTCGCTCAACTGTCGTGTTTGGCTTATCTATCTCCTTTTTACAATTATGTACTTAGTGCAAGTTAATACCCCTTTACCGCTTTTATTATTGGTTGCGATTTACGAAAGAGAAAGTTGCTTAAAATATGCTTTCGAATCACGTCACATGAAATGCACCCGGATCCTCAACATATTCTTATTCAACATTTCGGGGTTTGGATTTGGGTTACATGAAATGCACACCCGTATTTAAAAGGGTAAAACTAAAATATGCGCCCGGATCGACTACTTATTTACACTGTTGAGAAAGGCGTGATATTCGTTAAGAAACGACGCATCTCGAAATCTAAGTATTTATATGTACATTTATGACGGCTATGTGATTAGTGTAACTATTGGGCGAGGCGTACCTTTGATTCAAATCTAAAGCGAACTACATCCCACTGTATCTTACTTAAGAGTTGATTCCAAATTACTTAAAACTTGCTACGAACCACACCGCATGAAATGCGCCTGTGGTTCCTGACACGCTTTGTTTACTCTTGCCCAAAATTGGGGTCGGGTCACATGAAATGCACCCCCGACTCTTTTTAATCTAATTACGTCATTCCGTTGAGTAACAACTCCCTAGCTAATCTTGCTTGTAACATAAGGTCTACCATTCAACAGGCTTAGAGATTACACACATGAGTAGGGAAGATTGAACAGAGATACAACAGACTAATTCGGGTTTACGTTCATATCTAATGATAGTGTATCTTTGGCCTAGCTACACTTTTCCATAACCAAGACTAACAATACAAGCTTAATTGGAGAATAACAGAAAGTAATTGGACATGAGAGCTTTAGACGACTACATGTTTCAATAGACTTTATGCATAAGCTTCAAACTTCATTCTTTTCGAACCGAAGAACTACAATAACAGAGGTGTGTACCTGGAATGCGGAAGAGCAAGTAAGAGTGAGCAATGGCAATGCAGCAACAGCGACAAGAACAGTAACAGGAGCAACAATCAAAGACCAATAACAACCCGCAGTAAACCAACAGCAACAACAACCAATGAACCAGCTACAACCCAACAACCAACAGTAATCGAACTTTATCGATCACTGAATTAGTGACTAAAACTTGAACCAAGCAGCAATAAACAACCAGACAACAACAAACAATACTACACCAGTGGCAAACTGGACCAGCCTCAACAATACTGAACCAGCAACAAATGACCAAGCAGTAACAACCAAAGGACCAGCAGTCACTTAGACCAACAACCAGTGACAAACTAATGAAACAACAACAACAACCAAACCAGGCAGCAAACTATAGACCAGCCAGCAACCAAATAATGAAACAACAGCAACAACCAACCCAGGCAACAACAACTACACACCGGCCAACAACCAACAGACCAAGAGCAGCAACAAACGACCAGGGGCCACAAACTGGGCCAGCAACACCAAATGAATACAACAGTAACAACAATGGCCAAACAACTCAACCACTGGAGCAAACAATCGAAGCAGTGACCACAAATCCTATGAACCAGTAGCCTTTCTCTCTGTGTGACTGTTTTGTTTTTGCTCTCCAGACACTCTGTTATCACTGTTTTATCTCCTCTCCAGGTACTCTGAAAATGTCCCTACTGTATGTATCCCCCCCTTTTAGGTATCAATACCTATCTATTTATAACCACAAACAACACCTAGGACACCCAGATTCTGCAGAACAGCCCCTTGCCCATCCTCCTTCTGTCCAACCCACTAAACCATGTCTAAGTATGGGGTTTTCATAATTAAAAACTGATAAGTGCAGGGCACTGGTGGGCTGCTCTGTTGTGACAGTGGACTCCACTGACTTGCCTCATGTGCAGGACACTAAATACTCTAAATGTTAACCCATGATTTCCTAGTCAGCTAATTTGAACCATGATTTCAGTTTCAAACCAATCAAACAGTCCCATTCAATCCAGGAATGCTAATTACTGTGTGGTAATTCAAATAACTCAACCTAGGTAATTAGAAGATGACATCTAATCCACTACAACACATAGCAATGATAACAGATTAATTGGCTAACAATGATTCTGAAATTTCAGCAATAATGACAAACAAATATTCGACGACGCTACTTGACGCGAACACGTATTTGACAACATTCGATTAACCGATTACGATATGTGTAATCGACAACCAAAATCCGATAAAACAGTGACCAACAGATTTTCGGACAGCATTTCATAAATCCAATAACTTGACGATATTAACAACGAATTGAATTCGACTAACAACTACATGTTATCGACAAAGAACAACAACTAACAGATCGACCAAATAAAAGGTCCCAAAGAGATGAGGAGAGAAATGAAAATGGCATCCGAATCTCAACGATATTGACAACAATTGAGAACTACTATAGGGCCGAGCATAATTAACAAAACGGAGAAGAAAACAAATACCTTTGAAGATGAGAGTGTTCGGCCGACTTGGGTTCGAAAAGAGTTGCGGTTGCATTTGAAGTCAAATAGACTTTAATTGGAATGTTTTCAAACGAAAACATTCCAATTAAAGTTTATTAACTTCAATTTCGTTCAATCCGCATGAAATCCCCAGTTTCTCAATTCTAGGGTTCTTGGGCTCGGGTTTGGGGCTTTTGCATTTCCGGTTAGATTCGAACCAAACCAATGTTAAGGGGAGTGTGGGGGAGGTATGAGGAGGCTTGTGGTGTGAATTTGGTGAAGTTTGGCATAGTTTGGGTTTTGACTCGAATCTTTAGACGAAGATTCGAAGATTTTCGGAATGATTCGAGGCAAGGGAAGGCTGGATTCGTAATGGGGAAGGTGAGGGGAAGATTTGGTGTTAAAATGGAGGGGTTTGGACGGCGGCCGCCGGCGGAGGCGATTTCCGGCCGGCGGCGTGCGGTGGTAGTGACGGCGGGAGGCGGCCGGTCTTGAAGAGGTATGAAGAATGAGTGTATTTTAGGGTTTGGGGGGGGTTTGGGTTAATTTGGGTATATTGAAATGGTATTTTTAATCCTGGCCGTTGGATAATAACAATCCAACGGCTCAGATCAAACAATGGGGTGATGGGCGGTTCGGGTATGGGGGCAAACCGGGTTTGGAGTTGATTTGGGCTGGGTAAAGGGGTAGGATTTGGGCTAATGTTTGGGCTTGGACAGGTTTTGTTATGTATTTGTCCTCTTTTTTTTCTTTTAATTCCTAATTCAAACCTAAAAATTCTAAGTTAAATTACCTAAAAATCCTAAGTAATATATATATATATATATATATATATATATATATACATATATACTAACCTATAACACAACTATTTTTTACTACAATTAGCCCACATAATTACATATCACTTAAATGTAAACCGTATAATATTAAACACTAAAAAATGCAACACGTAATGTATATATATATTTTTTTTTGTTTTACTAATTTAACAAATAAACACGTACACAAAAATGCAGATTTAAGATAAAAAATAACACAAAATCACAAAAATCATGCCCAACATGAAATTATTTTATTTTGAATTTTCTGGGAGTATTTCTCAGGTAAGGCAAAAATCACGTGCTCACAGAGGGTGCGGGACCGCAACTCGAAAAATTCCGAAATTAGTATCAACGCGATCCTCGTCTCGCCACGAGTCCGTGCATATAAAATTTACCAAAATCAGAGTTCAAATGGCCCCTCAAATCTTCAAATCTTATTTTCAAATCCCTAGGTCCAAAATTCTCAATTTACACCTCAAAAACATGTAATCTAGTCGGATTATTCGATGATAATTCAATATTATGGAGTAGTAATAATCACAAGTGACTTACCTCAAGATTTCACATGATTTCATGCTCAAAATCGCCCCAAACCGTGTTATTTCGCAAGAAAATAAGTAAAAATAACGAGCAGAAATGCAGCAGCTTTTTATTAGTAAATCTGGTCGCTAAAGACCCAAATCTGGTCGCTAAATACCCAAATCTGGTCGCTAAAGACCCAAATCTGGTCGCTAAAAGTGCCACACCAGACCTGATGCACCAGCACTCTTTTATTTTCACTAAAATAGCTTTAACTCCGTCATACGAACTCGGAATTTGACGATTCTTTTTCCTATAGCTCCATAATTTCGATACGGATCCACTGGTTCAAACAAAACTGAATTTGGATCTCATTTTCTTAGTGCAACATCAATTTCGCTCGTTAAACAATTAAATCACATTTCGCGTCAAAAACTCAATCGCGACTTGATGAAATTAAACCAAAATTTCCGGATCAGTCCTATAATTCATTATTTAAATTCTCTAAATCTCGAAATCAAATTTGGATCTCTAGAACTAAAAATAGACCTTTGAATCATTACATTTATGCTCAAAACGGCAAAAATCTTCCAAAAATGACCCGTTGGGCATCCGAAACCCACCCGAGACCCTCGGGACCACAACCAAAAACACAAACTCAACCTAATACTTCATTTAAACTTGCTTGGATCATAAAAACACTACCTTAAACATCAAAAATCACCAAAATCCTAGAATTCGATTCAAACTTAAACTTAAAAATTCATATTCGATCAAAAACCCGACCAAACGATGTCCGAATGACCTGAAAATTTGCAGACACATCCAAAATCACCTAACGAAGCTACTGCAACTATCGAAATTCCATTCCGACTCCCGGATCAAAATATCACCTGTCGATCGGATTCTGCCAAAATTCCAACTTCGCCAAAATAGGCTAACTTCTTCACCAGACCTCCAAAATTACTTCCGACTGCGCTCCTAAGTCTTAAATCATCCCCCGAAACTTACCGAATCATCGGAATTAAGCTCTAAGCCCTCTAACTCATAAGTCAATGTTGGGTTGACTTTTCCAACTTAAGCTTTCCTTAACGAGATTAATTGTCCCATTTCCTACCAAAATCGATCCGAATTGACTCAAAGTTTGCACACAAGTCACATTCGACATTATGGACTTGCACCAACTTTTGGAATCGCATTCCGACCCCGATATCAAAATTTTCACTTCCGGTCGAATTTTCTCATAAACCTTCAAATTCCTATATTTAGCCAAATGACTTCAAAATGACCTCCGGACATCCGAATTCACTTCCGATCGCGTTCCCAACTCCAAAATCACCATACAAATCTATTCCCATACTCGAAATCCCAAATGGACATCTATAACTCTGAAATGACTTCCAACCCAAATTTATGAAATTCTTCTAAAATACTAACTTCCACCATATACGCCGAAATGCTCACGGGTTATCAAAAACCAAATTCGGTCATACGCCCAAGTTCAAAATCATCATACGAGCATGCTGGAACTTTTAGATCCCAATTCCGAGGTCATTTACTCAAAATTCCAATCCTAGTTCATTTCTTCAACTTTAAGCTTACAAAATGAGAATTTCCATTTATATTTGACTCCAAACTTCCTGAATTTTAATTCTGACCATACACACAAGTCAATAAACCTGAGATGAAGCTTTTCATGGCCTCAATCTGCTGAATGACGAGTCGGAGCTCAAAACGACCGGTCGGGTCGTTACAATAATTCATCTACAACCAGAATACAAATAATCTACAAAGTGGTATATTGAATTTTAATATCCCAATTCTCATTCGATTGTAGTTTAATCGCGATTTTTGACATAATTGCATTTTTTACAAAAGATTTGTAGAAGTTTTAGTTATTTTTGATTTGTGAAAACAGAAAACAAAGCATCTACAATTAGAATACAAATAATCTACAATTTATCTACAATATCCCAATTGCCATTCAATGTAGCATAATCATAATTTTTGACATAATTGCGTTTTTCCAAAAGATTTGTAGAAGTTTTAGCCATTTTTCATTTGTAAAAATAGAAAATAAAGCATCTACAATCAGAATACAAATAGTATAATTTATTTATAATTTATCTATAATTTCTGCAATATGTCGTCTTCTTCTTCGAGTTTCAATATGAAATTCAGTCAAAACCAAGTCTAATCTTCACCAAAACCTCTCAAAATTGAGATATAAACTCCATATTCTCGATTATTTTCAACAACACCCGATCCAAATAAATAATGACTTTTAAAAACCCAAATTTGAATTCAAAGCTTTCAAGCTTTTTAGTGGTTGTCAATGGTGAAAAATATCTAGAAGAATATTTACTTCCACAATTGTAGCGCACCTAAATAGGAATATTTGGAAGAATATTTAGTTTCTGATTTGTAGCGCGGCTAATTAGGAAGGAATCAGCTCCTAATAATTGATATTTAATGAATGATATATATTTTGTAGAATAACTGTGAACATGACGGGTAAATATGAAACTATGCACATTTTAAGGTTTCATATATGGTACAAGAAGGAAAAAGTTTCATCATTTTAATACATTTACTTTAGGTCCTATAATTCTTAGGAGTCTTTTAGTCCTGTTACAGATTTATATACCAATAGAAATTTTATATAGAGATGTCACGACCCGGATTTCTCATCATCGGGACCGTGATGATGCATAACATCGCACTCGCTAGGCAAGCCAATGTTAGAGTTGGATTTACCTTTTTTCTTTACATTTTTATAGTTAAAATTAACAAAGCTAAATCAAACTGAAATAAATGCGGAAGTACATAATAAACTGGTTACCAATGTACTATCAATAATATCGAAACTGTTACCACCCAGAAACTGGTGTCACAATCTACAAACATACTACCAATTACTACAAATAATGGTATGGAAGAAATTACTCGAAGAAAAGAAAATAGGAAAGTAGAAACAAAGGAGGGGACGCTAGGGCATGCGGACGCCAGCAAGACTACCTTGGGTCTCCTAGATGAAGTATCTACAACCGACCTCTCGATCAGCCACCACCAGCTCCGAAATCAGCACAGAAAATGTAGGGTGCATTATCAGTAGTACAACCGAATCCATGTACTGATAAGTTTCGAGCATAACCTCGATGAGGTAGTGACGAGGCTACGATGAGGCATTTACATATAACCTGCATACAGTATATAATAAAGCAAAAAAGAAGTAGGAAACGAAATGAAACAGTAACTTGCGGCAAAAATAAATATGGAACTTAGTTATCTTGCCAATACTCAACTATAATCAATCCTTAAGAGAGTTACAATGCTACAGAATAAAATCACAGCAGAAGAACAATACATAAACAAAAAATAATGTTGCATGCATCCCGTTCCCACCATATCATCAATAACAATATGAACATTCACCCTTATTACTATGTATCAATCCACTCTTATTACTCATGTTAAGACGCAACCCGATCCCGTCAGACAATAATCCACCTTTATTACTCCTCAATATATCACATTTATTCCTCCTGTTGCGGTGCGCAACCTGATCCCACCAGACAATCACATTTCATCCTAACCCGATACCACCATATCAGTATCAATCATACAAAGCACGGTTTAGCTCAAAACCCTCCACAATATTTTTGCCTCAAACCAAAGCAAACAGAAAGATATACAATTATGAAACTTCACTCAATATAGCGAGCCCAACAAAAATAACTATGAAACTCGGGTGAACCAGCTTAAACCAATAATGTATCACAATGAAGCTACAAAATAATAAATACCTTCAATAAAGAAACCAACACCTAACAAAAAGCAATTAAATATGGAAGCACCAATAAGCATGTAGCAATAAAGACAGGAAGACAATAAAATAGGAACGAGGAAAGAAACAGGCTAAACAGATAATTTGGCGGCGCATAGGTACTCGTCACCTCACCTATATGCCACACACATGGATTTTCACATAGCAATTAAGTCGGGGATCCTAATCCCTCAAGTCAAAGTTAGACACAACACTTACCTCAATCCAATGACCAACTCAAAGATCAATCATCGCTTTCCTCTAGTTTTCACCCTTAAGCCACTCGTATCTAGTCATAATTAACTTAATAACATCAATTATCGCTAAAGAAATTTATTTCAATGCATAATTATAAGTTCCCCAACATTTTCTCCGAAAAGTAAAAAAATTGACTCCGGGCCCGCTTGGTCAAAATCCGAAATTCGGACCAAAATCCGATTACCCTTTCACCCCGAGCCCGAATATATAATTGGTTTTGAAATCCGACCTTAATTTGAGGTCTAAATCCCCAAATTTCGAAATTCCTAATGTCCAACCCAAAATTTCCCAATTCCACCGTGAAAAACCCTAGATTCTAGGATGAAATCTTGTAAAAAGAAGTAAAAAATTGAAAAAAATAAGTTAAGAATCATTTACCTATGATTTGGGAAAGAAAAAGCCTTTGAAAAATCGTCTCTTGTGTTCTAGGTTTTGAAAAATGGGAGAATAAATGAAAAACTCATCTAAGCCCTTCATAGTCTTGCTACCTTCGCAAATGCGAGGAAAGTGTCGCAATTGGATCATCGAACCTCGCAAATGCGAGGAACTGCTCGCCCAGTCTTCCTTCGCATTTGTGATGAAGGCCTCGCAAATGCGGAACCTGCAAAGTTCACTCTTGCAACCAGTTCAGTCATACCAGCAATATTCTCTAAGTTTCAAATCACTCCTTAGCCTATCTGATACTCGCCCAAGCCCTCGGGGTTCCAAATCAAATATGCAACCAAGTCTTAAAACATCATACCAACTTGTTCCTGTGATCAAATCGCCAAATAACACCCAGAACTATGAATTTAGCACCAAATTGCATGAAATTTTCAAGAAAGTTTCAAAACTTCTATTTTCTCAACCCAAGGTCCAAATTACGTCAAATCAATTCCGTTTCTCACCAAATTTTACAGACATGACTTAAATACTATATTAAACTTGTACGGGGCTTCGGAACTAACTCGATACCAACGAGATCAAACATTAATCAATTCCTTTAAATCATTAGATTTTCAGTCTTACAATTTTCATCAAAAATTGAGTACTCGGGCTTGGGACCTCCGAATCCGATTCCGAGCATATGCTCAGGTCCCATATTTTACTACGGAGTCACCGGGATCGTCAAAAAATGGGTCCGGTCCGTTTACTCAAAATATTGACCGAAGTCAACTAAAAATAAACTTTTTAGACCAAAAATTATTATTTCATCAATTTTTTACATAAAAGCTTTCCAGGTATACGCCCGGACTGCGCACATAAATCTAAGAGGAATAAAATAAAGTATTGAAGACCTCGGAATACGGAATCAAGTTCTAAAACATAAAGTCATTACAAAAGAACTTCTAGCAATTTATATTTTTATTTTTGTTTGATATTAGCATATGATGAGCTTAATGAATTTAAGTCGAGCGACATGATCTTGAGTTTGAAGACTACTGTGTCATTGTCAAAATCAATGACAGAGATGAAAAATGGCTTGTGAGTAGTGATAGTTACTCTTCATTCACTCTTCCCTTTCATGATTTTCTTTTTATATGTTGAAGACATTCCTTTTGAAGAAGTTGCATATCATGACAGATGAGAAATAATCTGGGGGAAATTTTAGTTGCACTTTGCATGCCAAGAGTAAAAAATTAAAAAAAAAATATCAAACTACTTTTTGACTGGTTAGACTCATATGTCTAAATCCAAGGGCACTATTTATAATGTGTAAGATGTCACAACTTAATATAACTTTTTTTGTTTCCTATCTCATATTTAGTGCATGTTTTGGAGCCCAACTAATTTAAATTTACGTCGCGTTTTCATACACTCATTAATCAAAGGGGACAAGCGCTCGTAATAAACTTAATAACTTATGATTTATGACCACTATTTTCCATCTAGGTCTTCTTATTATCTATTAATGATGTGGAAAAAAGTTTAAGGCAATTACATTCCTCTTAATTTGAGCTAGAATTATCCATGATTTCACTCCATGTTTTAATGGGTTAGGTAGTCCAGCGTTGTCCTTGCTCGTTTCAGTAGTTGTAGTGTATTACCTAGTGTTAGAGCCTGTTTGGCCGAACTTCTAGGAGGCTAAAAGTATTTTTTTAAGTAATTTTTAAAAAATATAAGGCGTTTGGCCAAAATAAAAAAGTATTTCTTAGCAGCAGCAGAAACAGTTTTTCTGCTTCTGGGAGAAACTACAAGTTCTAGCTTCTTCTAAAAAGCAGAAGCAGAAGCAGAAGCAGAAGTAAAAAGTTAATTTATTCAAAACAAAAATAACCTTACAATAAATTTATATTTTTCAAATTATCCTTCATTAATTTAATTTTTCTTTTTATTTTCCTTTTTTTTCTGCTATACATTTATTCTCTTTCTCCTATTCTTAAGAGTACGTTTTAAATTTATATTGAATGATGTATTTTGTCATATTTAAATTATCATGTAAATAATAAGTAATACCAAACAGTCAATATTATTGCTTTGGAATAGCTAGATTTTATATTAGTTAGAATTTTTAATTTATATTTTTACTTTATATTTTATATTTTAATTGAACTTTTCTAATAAATATTTAAATTTATTTTCTTTTCTAAATAATACTAATCGCACATTGAACCTTTAGTGTCCTTTTTCGTAATTTGATATTTAAAAGTATTTTTTTAAAAGATTAGCCAAAACAAGCTGAACTTGCAAAAAGCACAACTCAAACGAATCGGCCAAACACAAACTACTGATTAAAGTATTTTTTTATAAAGTACTTTTGCATAAAAGCGCTTTTCAAAATAAGTAGTTTCTGACAGCCTGGCCAAACATGCTCTTAGTCTTGTATTTTTTTATTTGTAGATTTCTGTTATTACTTGTTGTTTCTTTTGCTTTGGTTTTTTGATTGCAGTACTTAATATTAGTCTTGTATATTCACTTCAGTTTTTTGATTGGTTTGCTTGTTGTTGATACTTCCTTTTATCTTTCCTGAATCGAGTGTCTTCCGAAATCTACCTCCCTGCATTTTTAAAGGTAGAGGTAAGATCGGTATGCACACTATCTTTTCCAAATTTTACTTGTCGGATTATACTAAATTTATTGTTATTATCGTCGTCGTTGTCATGATTCCATGCCCTCCTAAAGTTTATTCTAAGTCATGTTAGTTGACTATGTTTTAAGCGATAAATTGAGATGATTTCACACACACATTCATGATTAGTGAAAAACGATTTATATATTTATATATATATATATATATATATATATATATATATATATATATATATATATATATATATATATATATATATTTGTATGATATAAACATCGGATGTGTATAAATTTTTCCTGTTTCCTACACTCGGCAGCTACTGTTAACATTCTTTTTATTTTGGGTTTATAATTATTTATGTTATGATACATAATTATACAATAAAAAGATTTTGTTATAGGATCTCATGCTAATCAAGCCTACCATGTTACTGTGAGGCGGAAAATCTAACTTACTTTTAGTATCAATTTAATGTTGCATCATTACATAAGCTAATCTGTTACATGGTCAACCTAACCTTTTGTGTGTCTTCTGTGTGTGTGTGTGGGGTGGGGGTGGGGGGTGGGGGTTGGGGGGGATTGGTTAAGTTTGGTTGGCCTAATGAAGAAGCCATCATCATGACTAATTGTACACTTATTTCTTTTAGTATGCCATAACCACACCCCAATATAAATTTAGAAAACAAAGATGTGGGTAGTACTAAACTAAATAAAGGCACCCGGATGCACAAAATATCCAGCATTATGTAGTCACAGAGGCGCTTTTCGAGAGATGTGATATACAAAGGCATGGATAGTATTTTAAGCTTATGGATCTTGAATTTTAATTGCCTTAGGTTACGTGTTTAATGAATTTTTTAAAAGTAAATACAGTTAAAATTTTATGGTATAGCCAGTTTTCACACTGATCAATGAAAAATAGCTACTGTTTATGAAGTCAGTAAAAAATAGCCACTATTTTGCTGCATACGGGACCGGTCCCGTATAATATATGGGAGTTCTAGTGTATTTGTGTACGAACTCCAAATATTATGCTGGACCGGTATACTTTGCTAACTCCTGTAAAATTTGCGGGAGACTGGAGCACTAGTACTCTAAACTCCAGTATATTATACTAGACAATTATACTGCTGGAACTCCCGTAAAATTTGCAGGAGTTCCAGCATAATTATGCTTGAACTCCAGTAAAATTTGCGGGAATTCCAGCATAGTTATCCTGGAACTCCCGTAAAATTTATGGGAGTTCAAACATATTTATGCTGGAACTCCAGTAAAATTTGCGGGCATATTTTTTCAGATTTTGAATAGTGTTTTCGCTCAGATTAAAGTGGCTATATTTTGATGACTTTTGAAACGTGGCTATTTTTCAATGACCAGTGGTAAATCTGACTATTTTTTAATTTTACCCGCAAATACAAGGTTCGAACTAATACTATGGAATTTGACCGAATTCGCGATCACAACACTCTAGCTCCTCTCATGGTGATATAGACAACCTACTCTAACACAACTATTAGTGACGACTTTTATGGCTCGAACGACTGACCTATAGGTCACATAAGAAAAGTTAAACAATTGATATAAGACTCTAGGATAGGATAGTACTAAACTAAAGTTGCAATTATTTTATTTCTTTCCTAAAAACTTTAAAAAGAGGAAGCTTTAGTTTAAAGGAAAAGAATTGAGTCAAAAAAGCCTCATTAGAATGCTTAGAATTTGGTGCACTAAACTATAAAAGCTAAAGTGGGATTGAGCTTTAAAAGGGGTCTCTGTCTGTCCTCAAGTGTTTTAATTTATAAAAAGAATGAGTCAACAGAAGCATAATGTTTACTACAACTTTAGATTAGTTATGTTTACTATATTCACTTCACTTTTTGAAGAAATCTAGGTAAAGGGCATCATTTTTTTAACCTTTATTGTCTCTTTTCATTTAGTATTTACTACTAGCTTATTAGGTCTTGGGAAATGAGAATTGAGTCTTCCATAGATCAACTTATCATAGTTTTTGTTTTTCATTTTTCTTGTAGGACCTTCTTTGGTTGGCTTTATCCGTCCGGTATTAGCTTATTCGGTTCCTGTATTAGAGCCCAACCATGTTTGAATTTATACTTCATAACATAATAAAATTTCACCAAAGACTCAAACTCGAGACTTCTGATTAATGATAGAGCAATCTGATCCATCTCTTCGTTAACCCATGTTGGTATAGGACTTTTTTTGTGCATTGTGCATTGGCATTGCAGAATTCTATTATCGTATTATATTCTTAAAATTGAAATAAACTCTTGTAAGCAGGAGTTGATCTTTTCAGAATGGATGTAACAATATCCTAGAGATTAGTTTCTTAAGAAAAGACACCTTCATATTAGAGAAGTAATAAGCAATTTGAATAAGAGACTTACAATTTTACCCGTGGTAATTTATTTAACTCTATTTTTCACATCAAATTCCATCTTAATATACCATTAGGCTTATGGTATATTTGGCAGCATTATTACACACAAGAGGTAAATTGTTGCTGGAAACAGGTATCTTGTCTCTCTGCAGGTCCCAAAACGCGTAACATTTGCAATTAAGTGCATAGTTCATTGCTCAAAAAACACTCAACTAAGGGTGTAATGTGGGCCGGTCCCGGACCGGGACCGGACCGGGACCGCGAGCCTGGCGGTCCCAACGGTCCTGGTGGGCCGGTCCTGCCGAGCCGGTCTTCAAGCCGGTCCTAAAGCCCGTGACGGGCCGGTCCTTACGCGTAGGACCGCGAGATCGGGACCGCGAAGACCGGGACCGGGTAGCGGTCCTGGGCCGGTCTTCGCGGGCCTGGCGGGCCCCAACCGGTCCCAACGGTAATATTTAAAATTTTTTTTTTTTTTTTTTAAAAAATGGCCCAACGGCCAGATTTAAAAACTAGCCGTTGGAGGTCAAAAATAGTCGTTTTTGGCTATCAAAATTTAGCCAAATGGTCCCCAAACTTTAATATAACCCCAAACTTTATATAATTACACTTTTTTCCAATTCTCAACTATAAATACCCCCCATTATTTCATTTTAACTCACCAATTCATCAATCTATCTTAATCTCTCTCAATCTCTCTCAATTGCTTATATTATTATTCCAATTTTGTGAAATTTTGTGAAGTTGGTGAATTGAAGTATTCAAGTCTTCAAGTCTTCAACAATTTGCAATTTTCAATTTTGAAGAAGTTGTTCGTCAATTCGGTAAAGTCGTTCCAACTCTTAATTTTTAAGAATATATTTTGTGTTATTTTGTTTGCATAAATATAAATAAAATGGCATTTTCATTGAAAAAAATGTTTAGTGCTAAGGGAAAAGCTAAAATGGGTGAAAGTAGTCGTCAACCAACTAACCTTCCATATACATAAGTTTTTACACAAGTTTTTGATTTATCTCTTAATACAATATATATATCTATTTCATACATATACATATAATATATATAACTTAACTTATATATATAACTTAACTTATATATATACTTAATATAAGTACTTAATACATATATATATATATATATATATATATATATATATATAATAACTTAACTTATATACTTAACTTATATAAACTTAATATATATATATACTTAACATATATAAATTTAACATATATAAATACTAAACATATATATACTTAACATACATACATATATATATATATATACATACACTTAACATATATATAGTTAACATATATATATATATATATATATATATATATATATATATATATATATATATATATATATACATACACTTAACATATATATAGTTAACATATATATACTTATTAAATAATTTTTTTTTTATTAAAAGCCCACGAAGCCCACGAAGCCCGCCAGGCCCGGACCGCCAAGCCCGGGACCATGTGGGCTTAGGCCCGTCACGGGCCGGTCTTACCCACCAAGCCCACGAAGACCGGGACCGCCAGGCCCGGGACTGCCAGGACCGGGACCGCGAGGCCCGTTTAGGCCCGGGACCGGCCCAGAATACACCCTTACACTCAACTATAGAAAATTATGCAGTAAGTCATTTTTATCTTGTAACAGAAAAATCACTTTTTTATACCCGTATAACACCAAAAATCACTTGGCCAGATTTGTCCAAGTTCTGGCTACCAAAAGCTGATGTAGCATTATAAAAAGTTCATATAGGACAATCAGTTGCATTAATGTAACGATCCGACCCGTCGTTACAGGAGTTACTGCCTTGTTTTTCCCGTTTTATGCCTTCTATATGTTTCATTATATGTGTTTGGACAATTTGAAGTAGTTCAGATAGAGTTTGGTTAGAAATGAGGCTATGAGAAGGATAGTTTGGAAAAGTCAACCGAATGTTGACTTATAAGTTAGAAGACTCGGAATGGATTTCTGATGATTCGACTAGTTTTGGGGGATGATTTATAACTTAGGAGAGCAACCGGAATTGAATTTGGAAGTCTAGTGTAGAATTAGGCTTGAATTGGCTAAGGTTGGATTTTGGCGAATTCCGGATGGCAGGTGAGATTTTGATCCGAGGGTCAGAATGGAATTTTGAGAGTTACATGTCACGACCCGGATTTCCCACCGTCGGGGTCATGATGGCGCCTACTAAATGGAAGCTAGGCAAGCCAAATATTAATTACATCTCCGTTAATTACCAAATTCTTATTAACAACATATAAATTACAGCGGAATATTCAAAATTAACGGAAGACTTAGTCAAATATGATAAAGAAAATCCAAATCTAATACACTACCCAAGATTGGTGTCACAATACTCACGAACTTCTAAGAATAATACACATAATTGTCTGAAAGAAAATACAAGTTGTTTATCTCGATTATATGAGATAACAGAATGAAAAAGCATAGATAGAAGAGACGACGGGTCCTGCGGACGCCTGCAAAGCTACCTCGTAGTCTCAGTAGTCGAAAAATCCACAAGTCGCTATCGCCGCTGCTGCTGCCCGTAACCTGTATCTGCGCAAAAAGAGCGCAGAGTGTAGTATCAGGCACAACCGACCCCATGTGCTGGTAAGTGCCTGGCCTATCCCAGCGAACTAGTGACAAGGCTAAGGACAGTCACCCACATAAACCTGAACAGTTGTAATATGGATATATATATACAATACATTTATAAGGAAATACTCTGCTCTGAAATAACAGTCAATAACTCACAATATCCAGAATAATCTAATCAACGGAATAAATCTTACTTTCATATCTCAATTCCTCTCTAATTTCATGTCTCGTGGTAGGCGTACCACCCGCTCCCAACTATCACAGTAATTATATCTTGTGGTAGGCGTACCACCCGCTCCCAAATATCATAGTAATTATATCTTGTGGTAGGCGTACCACCCGCTCCCAAATATATCAATAATTATATCTTGTGGTAGGCGTACCACCCGCTTCCAAATATATCAATAGGCTACCGGCAACTATGGCCAATGCCAAGATTTAAGTCACTTTGTGGTCGGCGTACCACACGATCCCAATTCATAAATATATAAGTGGTCGGCGCGCCACACGATCCCAATTCATAAAATATATATATTACCGGCATTTAGCCAATAATCTCTATATCAACAATATTTATAATTACCGGTTTTAAACCAATAATTTATAATAATTTCAACAATTTACCTTCATTACCGGTATAACACCAATAACTCTTATTCAACAATTTATTCATAACTAAATTCATATTCCTACAAACTAGGATAGAACAAACACTTACCTCGAAAGTTCACGAACGATTCAATCCGTAGCAATGCCTTTTCCTTTCGAATTTGACTCCAATCCAACCGTATCTATACACAATTGATTTCATATCATCAATTCTACTTAACAAACTAGTTCATATTGCTAAATATGATTTTTACAACATTCAGCCCGGAATAGTAAAAATCGACCCCGGGCCCACATAATCGAAACTCAAGTTTCGAACCAAAATAAGTTCAAAGCTATTGAGCCAATCATTCAATAAAGAAAATAAGTAAAGAAAAAGAAAGGATCCTCCATGAGTTCAAATATACAATTTGTTCTTAAGCTCGACTCCAAAATGAGGTCTAGATCGCAAATTCTTTGAAAACCCTTACTATACTCAATTCTCAATTTTTCTACCCATTTACACCTAATTAGGCTTAGGAATTCAAATAATATTGATGGAAAATGAAGAAAACGAGTTAAGAATCACTTACCCAAGAAGTTTGATGAAGAATCGCTCGAAAATCGTCCAAGAAGTTGTGGAGAAGAGAGTTGAACAGAAATAGGATTTTTATCCCGTTTCTGTTCTGTTTTGGGATTAAATTCACTGGGCAGCGAATTTGTTCTACGCGATCGCGTGAATTGGGTCGCGATCGCGGAAGGCAAATATTCAACACTACGCGATCGCGTGGACAATGCTGCGATCGCGTAGAAGAATTTCGTTGGGTGGCTCATTTGTACTACGCGATCGCGTGAAAAGGGTCGCGATCGCGTTGAAGGAGAACGGAAGGCTACGCGATCGCGTGCAGACGGCTGCGATCGCGTTGAAGAAGGACAGAAACTTCGCGATCGCGTGCAGACAGCTGCGATCGCGTTGAGTAATTTGACAAGGCAGTGCGATCGCGTGTACAAGGCCGCGATCGCGTAGAGTAAAATGTCTGTGTAAAAATTGCAGAAAATCTGCCAGTTTTTCCAAGTCCAAAAACATCCCGAACCACCTCCAAAACACTCCCGAGCCCTCGGGACTCCAAACCAAATATGCACACTAACTCAAAAACATCATACGAACTTGCTCACGCGATCAAATCGCTAAAATAACATCAAAATCAATGAATTGAGCCTTAAAACTCAAGAATTCTTTAAAATTCCATAATTTCCAAACTTTCCAATTTAAGGCCGAAACACGTCAAACGACGTCCGTTTTCAACCAAACTTTACAGGAAGCGCTTAACCAATATATATGACCTGTACCGGGCGTCGGAACCAAAATACGAGCCCGATACCAGTACCTTTTAATCAAAATTCAGTTTCATTTTCCTTAAACATTTTCGGAAAACAATTTAACAGAAAAATTCTTTTACCGGGGTTCTAGACCTCGGATTTCAATTCCGGACATATGCCCAAGTTCCATATTTTTCTACGGATTTTCTGAAAGAGTCAAATCACGGATCCGGGTCCGTTTACCAAAAATGTTGACCAAAGTCAACCATATCAATATTAATACCAAAATTCTTCAACTTTTTCACATATTTCACATATTTCAACATAAATATCTTCCAGCTTTGTGCCCGGACTGTGCACGCAAATCGAGGCAACTATAAATGAGGTTTCAAGACCTCAGAAGCTCGAAATTATTAATAAAATAAGTGATGACCCTTTGGGTCGTCACAATCTCCACCTCTAAAACAACCGTTCGTCCTCGAACGGACAAAAGAAAGAAGTACCGAGTCAGGAAACAAGTGTGGGTAACGGCTCCGCATATCAGACTCGGACTCCCAGGGTCGATGCCTCAGGAGGCTGACCTCTCCACTGAACACGCACAGAAGGATAACTCTTCGACCTCAACTGTCGAACCTGCCGGTCTAGGATGGGTACCGCTCCTCCTCGTAAGATAGATCATTGTCCAATTGGACAGTACTGAAGTCTAACACATGTGTGGGATCGCCGTGGTATCTCCGAAGCATAGATACATGAAAAACTGGATGCACGGCTGATAAGCTAGGCGGCAAAGCTAATCTGTAAGCCACCCCTCCCACTCTGTCTAGAATCTCAAACGGGCCAATATACCCAGGGCTGAGCTTGCCCTTCTTCCCAAACCTCATCACACCCTTCATAGGCAACACTCGGAGCAATACTCGTTCGCCAACCATAAAATCTACATCTCGAACCTTACGATCCGCATAAGTCTTCTCCCTGGACTGAGCTGAACGCAATCTCTCCTGAATAGTCTTGACCTTATCCAAGGCCTCTTAAACTAAGTCCTGTACCTAACAATCGAGCCTCTCCCGGTTCAAACCATCCAACCGGTGATCGACATCGCCTACCATACAACACCTCGTACGGAGCCATCTGGATGCTAGATTGGTAGCCGTTATTGTAGGCGAACTCCGCTAATGGCAGAAACCGGTCCCACGAGCCTCCGAAATCAATAACACGTGCTCGAAGCATGTCCTCTAGAATCTGAATAGTCCTCTCGGACTGGCCATCCGTCTGAGGATGAAATGCTGTACTCAACTGAACCTGAGTGCCTAACTCCTGCTGGACCGCTCTCCAGAACCGCGAGGTAAACTGCGTACCCCGATCAGAGATAATAGATACTGGAACTCCATGGAGATGAACAATCTCTCTAATGTACACCTCAGCTAACCTCTCCGACGAGTAGGAGACAGATACTAGAATAAAGTGTGCGGACTTGGTCAGCCTATCAACAATGACCCAAATAGCATCAAATTTCCTCCGAGTCAAAGGAAGTCCAGTAACGAAGTCCATAGTGATCCGCTCCCATTTCCACTCGGAATTTCAATCCTCTGGAATACACCACCAGGTCTCTGGTGCTCATATTTCACCTGCTGACAAACCCGCGAGGGCGCGAGGAGTTTTTTCCAATTAAAGGACAATCGAAACAGGATTTATTTATTAATTCGGAGTCGCCACTTAGGAGATTTAAGGTGTCCCAAGTCACCGGTTGAATCCCGAATCGAGGAAAAGAATGACTCTGTTTAACAGTCCGCGAACCAGAAATCCGGCTAAGGAATTCTGTTAACCCGAGAGAAGGTGTTAGGCATTCCCGAGTTCCGTGGTTCTAGCACGGTCGCTCAACTGTCATATTTGGCTAAAGTTCTTGATTCTAATACATATTATCCTATTTTTGTGCATTTTTTTTTAGAATTAACTACCGCTTTTCGTCAAATTAGTTTTATTTTAAGAAAATGAACGTCGTTTAAGGATATGTTTTTAGATCACGTCACATGAAATGCACCCGGATCCTCGACACATTCTTATTCGATATTTTTGTATTTGGATTTGGGTTGCATGAAATGCACACCCGTAACAGGAAGGTAAGATTATTAAGAAAAATTGTGTCTAAAGCAA
Organism: Nicotiana noctiflora; assembly: GCA_032618575.1. Classification (NCBI taxonomy): domain Eukaryota; kingdom Viridiplantae; phylum Streptophyta; class Magnoliopsida; order Solanales; family Solanaceae; genus Nicotiana; species Nicotiana noctiflora. Next base: position 214,650 of record JASVEL010001874.1, on the reverse strand, counting down.
CTAGCGCAATATATCTCTTGGGAAGGCCATGAAATTCGTTAAATGACATGTTCCGTAATCTAAGTAATATTTATTAAACAAGTACAAAGACCTCACAATTATAATTATTATTTTTTTTTTTGGCGAAGCATGCCTTATTTATTTTAAAAGGACAACGCTAAAGCGACTACATTTTTCCTATTAAGCCTGTCTCTAAATTAAAAAAAAATTAATTAATTACGAGTTTAATAATATGTAATACATTAGTTGCTAGATTAATATCAATATTGATGGAAGAAAATTAATTAAAAAAAAACAAAATAAAAAAAACGAAAAATAAAAAGAAAAATCGAAATTAAAAATAAAAATAAAATTTCAAAAATTATAAATATGATAAAAAACAAAATTTCGAAATTATAAATAAAAGATAAAAGTGAAATTTCAAAAATTGTAAATATAATAAAAATAAGATTTCAAAATTATAAATAAAAGATAAAATTTGACAACTAAATACTCAAAAGAAATTAAATATAGCTAGATTTAAACTTACGTTGTTATGCGAACTAAATACTCAAAAGGAATTAAATAAATTTGTTTCAATGGCTTTCATGATTGAAGAGTAAAAAAAATGCTATTAATTGAATTTTAAACAAACTGAATATCAATGTAAAAGCTACCCGTATTCGAAGTTATTTAAAACATGTGGTAAACCATCTTACATAAAACGCACTCACGGTTCACGATATATTACAATTAACCTTGTTGAAAATTTAGAGCCGGAATACTTGAAACGCACCCTGAATTTTTACAGTAGCGGTCACTCTTAAAGAAAATTATATATACAGCAATTCGTGCATCGAAAGATGGATCAAAGCCATTCCCCACATTCATTTCTCAATCACTGTTATGGCTCACTTCATACTCTCAATGGAATCTAATTCAAAATTATTAACCCAACACAACTATGTATTCATCACTATATAATGTCAGATCTATATTAAACAACTAGTTAACTAATTCATTTGTATTCTTTAATGTCAGATATGTATTAGACAAAAAAAAACAAAGTTTGACAAAACAACGAAACATGAATAGGAAATGTTCCAATTATTTACAAAGCAAATAAAATATTCAAATGTTCACTTAGTCAATAAAGAAAACAACAAGTGGAAGAGGAATCTTCAATTATAAATGAAAAGGAATATTTAAATCAAAAGCTATCTAGGTCCTAATGTTTAGATGTGCAGAAATATTGTTCAATCAAATTTCCTTCATTGAACTCAGTATCCATGAATTGAACAACTTATGACATGAATTTGAACAGTCTAAATATCAACTAACATTTTAAATAACTAATATTTAATGAAAGATAGACAACAAACAACATTCAAAGTACAAAGATCCGGTAATCACTTTCATTTGGCTTCGGTTGTAAGCTATACGTATGCAATTTAAGGAAGTGTACCTGAGGTTTAACCAGAGAAACGAAACAAAAGAGAAGATCAGTAGCAACTCCAAACACAGCAAACAACAGCAACAGTAACACCAGCAGCAACAACGGATCAGCAATTTGAATCCAGCATCAATTTCAGAAATCAGTTGAAATTCCCAGCAATACCAAATAGCAACCAAAGCAGAACTAGAATCAAACCAGACTTAAACTCAAAATATTAACCAAACAAAATTCCGTTTCACACTCCCGAAAGACCGATTTAAATCTATCCCTGTATTTCTATATATATTTTTTGAATCTCTTTTCAGAATGAATTTCTTTGCTGTCTTTTTTTTTCTTTCCGTGCATCTCCTCTCTTCTTGTCTATCTCCAAGTCTTATAAGACTTCAAATCTCTTTTTCTCCTGATTTTAAAGCTTAGTGGACAATTAACAATACTATATTTAACCCTTAAAATCAGCAAATGTTGTCTCTATTATCAATTGTCTTTCCCCCTTTTTTACAACCCATTAAATTAATACTTATTAACTAATATTATTGTGTCTCACTCATCTTTAACGGGAATGCAGTCCAAACAAACAATCAACACAGTTTTTCAATTCAAGTTCTTATAAGAGTTCAATTTTTACTTTTGCTAAACCAGCCCCATAAGACTTAATTGAAAATCATATGCTTATGAGACACAGCTTCTAACAATAGAAGCAAACACAATAGAAGCAAACACAGACGGTAATATGATAGACATACTTACTAAATGAAAAGTAAATTCAAATAAAATCGAGTAGAACACAATCAGAAGAAACCAGGATTGAATCACAGACCGGATAAAAAAAAAATCAATGCACGACAATGGAAACCCGAATGATGACCTCAACGAACTCAAATTCAACCACAACGAACATTAAACCAGCAATTAAAATCAACAATCTTTCAAATCTCAAACGAATATCATGATTTTAATACCAGAAACCAGAATCAAAAATGAAGGAGTAGAAGCCCTGTTATATACATTTTCTAAAAATCTAAATCTGCAAACTACAAGTATCCTTCACCATTGTTTTCCCGTTTGATATTGTTCTTGTACGCCTTTGCTGCTCGTTATTTGGTTGGAGAATATGAAACAAAGAAGCAACGGTGGTCGGCGGTTGAAGAAGGTGGAACGATGGGGTTGTCGAGCTGCGGCGGCTGTCTTGTTCGTGGGAGGGAGTGGTCGTTGGTGTGAGGCTGGTGGCGTCTGGCTCTTGGTGAGGAGCTGGTCGCGGCAGTGGCGTTGATGGTGACGGGAGGCTGGTGTCGGCGCTAGTTGTTTGGGGGAGTTCGCCGGCGGGTTGGTGTGAGAATGGTCGCTGGTTGTTGTTTGCTGTTGGGCGACGGCTGGGGGGTTGTTTTGGTGGTGTTACGACGACTGTGGGGGGTGGCGTGGAAGGTCGCGAGCCTGGCGGTGAAGATGAAGGGCTGGGCGGTCGGCGGCTTGAGAGAAGAGGAGGTAGATGGCGGCTGGGAGAAGAGGGGAGTTGGGGTCTTTAGGTTTTTTTTGTGTTAGGTGTGTAATGAAAATGAAATAAGGGGTTTTGGGTCATGGGGTAACCGGGTCGGGTCGACTGGTAGGCTGGGACGTGGGTATGGGCTGATTTTGGGGTAAATTTGGATTGGGTTTGGTTGATTTAATGTGAAAGATGGCCCAAATGTGATTTGTTCTTCTATTTTTGTGTTATTTTCTTTTCTTTTATTTCCTTAAAATAAAACTAAAATTCTAAAATCCTAAATTAACTTATAGAACTAAATTAGTCTATAAAATTACTAGTTAACTTCTAATAATAACTACCACATACAATAACAATTTAAAGATAAAATTGCACAATTTGGACATTAAATGCTAAAAAAATACAAAAATACATATTTTTGTTATTTTTTTATTTTCGTAAAACAAACTTAATCACTCTAAATTGCAAACATGAATTTTATATACAAATGCAATATATTTTTGTATTTTTTTATTTATTTAAACACGGATACGCAAACGCAAACAATAAGAAAAAAATAGCACAAAATCCACAATAATTGCAAACGACACATAAATTATTTATTTTGAATTTTTTGGGAGTAATTCTCATATAAGGCAAAAATCACGTGCTCACAGCTGCCCCTCTTTGCGCGGAAACATGAAGAGTTTTCGTGCAAAGATAAGTGAGCGGATACGAGCGATTTTTTGCCCGTTTGAGTACTCCGTGTGAAGCATTTTTTGAAAGACTTGACCGAACCTTTACTTCAAAAGGTCTCCTACATATCCCTGGCTAAAAGGGAATCAGGTCAATGTAGTTCGGGAAGTTTTTGTAGCTGGGACTACCGTGACTGCTGTGATCTCGCTGTTACTGCTACTGCATGCTGTTACCACTATTTTACTGGACTCCTTATTACACCGTGCTAAATAGGAAAAATAAGAAGCTAAGCTAGTCTATGGATCATAAGATCTCATTTGTCTTCATGTCGCCTTGTGTTCTTGTCATCTTGTGGTTCTTTCAGTGCTTCCTTCCAAGAACTTGGAGGCGGCTCCGGCCTTTGCTTCTTTTAACATCAGCGTTCCTCGTTTTGCTCAATCTGCTTTGGGTATAGCTTTCTCCGTCGAGTCTGCTGTGTTGAGGAAGTAGACAAAGTTTGAATTTTGTTCTTCTCCTGGTGTATCTCATATCTCTTCTGACTCATGCGCTTGGATGTTTTCGCTGAAAACTTTGCTATAACCTTCTGCTTTAAGATGGGTTACTGGTTTCAAAACCTGTAACGTGAAGTGTTTTTCCGGCCACTGTTGCCTTCTTTCTCACTTCTGAATTTGGATTTGTGTTGGGGATCTTCCGATGTGTCCCTCTCCATTCATGATGGGCCGCTAGTTTCAATACCTGCGATGTAAAAACTAAAAAAAAAATATTCCTCTTGTTATGCAGGTGGGCGCCTGATTCTAAGATATGAAATGTATTCCCTTGTTATACATGTGGGCGCCTAATTACTAAGACATGAAAATTATTCCCTTGTTATACAGGTGGGCGCCTAATTACTAAGACATGAAAACATGAAAATTATTCCCTTGTTATACAGGTGGGCGCCTAATTACTAAGACATGAAAACATAAAAATTATTCCCTTGTTATACAGATGTACGCCTAATGTCTAAGACATGAAAATTTATTCCCTCGTTATACAAGTGGGCTCCTAGTTGCTAAGACATGAAAATGTATTCCCTCGTTATATAGGTGGGCGCCTAATTGTTAAGACATGAAAATGTATTTCCTCATTATACATGTGGGTGCCTATTTGTTAAGACATAAAAATTATTCCCTTATTATACAGGTTGGCGCCTAATTGCTACGACATGAAAATTATTCCCTTGTTATACAGGTGGGCGCCTAATTACTAAGACATGAAAATTATTCCCTTGTTATACAGGTGGGCGCCTAATTACTAAGACATGAAAAGTATTCCCTTGTTATATAGGTGGGTGCCTATTTGTTAAGACATGAAAATTTATTCCCTCGTTATACAGGTGGGCTCCTAGTTGCTAAGACATGAAAATGTATTCCCTCGTTATACAGGTGGGCGCCTAATTGTCAAGACATGAAAATGTATTCCCTCGTTATACAGGTGGGCGCCTATTTGTTAAGACATGAAAATTATTCCCTTGTTATACAGGTGGGCGCCTAATTGCTATGACATGAAAATTATTCCCTTGTTATACAGGTGGGCGCCTAATTACTAAGACATGAAGATTATTCCCTTGTTATACAGGTGGGCGCCTATTTGTTAAGACATGAAAATTATTCCCTTGTTATACAGGTGGGCGCCTAATTGCTATGACATGAAAATTATTCCCTTGTTATACAGGTGGGCGCCTAATTACTAAGACATGAAGATTATTCCCTTGTTATACAGGTGGGCGCCTAATTGCTAAGACATGAAAATGTATTCCCTCGTTATACAGGTGGGCGCCTAATTGCTAAGACATGAAAATGTATTCCCTCGTTATACAGGTGGGCGCCTAATTGTCAAGACATGAAAATGTATTCCCTCGTTATACAGGTGGGCGCCTATTTGTTAAGACATGAAAATTATTCCCTTGTTATACAGGTGGGCGCCTAATTGCTATGACATGAAAATTATTCCCTTGTTTCCTCGTTCAACCGAGAAAATTTTTGACAATGACAGAAAATTTTCTGCCCCAGTTCGTGTGACTTTCATTGTGGCGTATCTCCTTGCCATTTCAACCTTTATTTTCCTGTAAAACCAAAGAAAATTTTGTTAGTTTCAAAACATGGTGAGTGATCTTGCTACTCCTGCTGGGATTGTTTGTTTTTCTTTTCTTCCACCTCTCTTGCTATGTGCCTCTCAATTGGTTGAGGATAATTTCACTTGTTGGGGATGGTTTCTCTGTTAGGGATGGACTTTCCATTATCCGTTTCCCCCTCTCTTTCTTCAAAACCACTGGGGGAGTCTTTTCAACTCCAAGCCACTCTCTTTACGAGTTATTTTTCCTTCAATACTGCGGGGGCCAAGATGTTATAGATGTAGATATTGGGATCACTTGCTATGGATGGGTTTTCCTTTCTCCTTCCTTTTCTGTGTGGTCTTGACCATCTCCAAACTTGGTCAACAATCCATCAGGAGTTCTGCTGAGGATCTTCCTGGAACTTGATTTGTAAGTTCCTCATACATCACTTATCAACTTTTCTCCATATTCTCCATTGTACTGTCTCGGCGACTGGTAGTATACTTTAAAAACCTTTCTCTTAAATACAAAGAGAACGAATTTCTAGAAAAGTCTTTTAGAAAAAAGAAATGAAAAGAAAAAGAGAAAATATTTCTGAACAAAATGCTGAGAAAAGAAAAGAAAAAGAACTTATCTGGATGGTATGACTGCTCCCAATGATCATGTCATGCATTCCGGATTAAATGACCCAGTCTATTTGTATCAATCAAACTTTCTGATGGCCTTATTTGCCCAGGGTAAACAGATGTGCAATTCTTTGCCCATGTGGATCATTTCCGCCAAAACTCGCCCTGTCGACTCATAGCGCCCTTCGAGGGGTTTTCACTAATGAGACTCTCTCATTTCTCTCAGCTCACGTCGCCTTAAGGTGCCCGTGAAGGTTTTCACCCTAAAACTCTCTCATTTTGATTCATCTCAGCTTACATCGCCTTACAGTGCCTTTTGAAGGTTTTCACCGATAAGACTCTCTCATTTTATTTTTCAGTTGGGGATTGGAATGTTGCCGATAAGATTCTCTCTGTTGGGAATTCTCTCAGCTCATGGTCCTTTTCTAGTCAAGAATCAGCGTATTACCCTGAGCTCTCTGCTTCCTATCCTGATACTTATTAAACAATGATCGGGAGGTCTTTTGGGCATAAGATGGGTTTTTTGCGTGGGTAAAAAGGATCATCACGAAGTTTTAAATAACTTGATGAGTAAAGGAATACAACTTTTGGAATCAAAATTTCTAAATAGAAACATAACTTCTGCCCCAGTTTTCTTGTTTGGGGATTTTTGAATTGCGTGACCTTTTGTCACGTTGCGACCGAGCCGTGTGGCGCCTACGTATCCTTCTTGAGGAATCAGGTCAAACGTAGTTCAATCAACTTGTGTTTTTATTATCAATTTTTTTTTTTCATTTTATTCTTTTTCTTTCTTTTTCTTTTATTTTAACGATTCCAAAAGAGGGGTATGAAACAAAAATAATTAAGGCTCAAAAGGGAAAGCAAAGGTTGAAAGTGTTTGGATAGAAGAAAGAATTGCCTCCGTCATTTCATTGTTCAATAAACACCAAATACAGACAAACGAGCAAGCAATTATCATGATCAAAGAAATTACACATAATATCTCTTGACTGCATCAGAGTTGATGGCCATGTCGGTGTTTCTTCCTTCAATATCTGTCAGACACAAAGCGCCATTGGATAGCACCCTGGTCACAGTATAAGGTCCTTGCCAATTTGGGGCGAACTTGCCCTTCGCTTCAGTTTGATGCGGGAGAATCCTTTTCAACACTTGTTGCCCTACTTCAAATTTTCTGGGGCACACCTTCTTATTGTAAGCTCTTTCCATTCTTCTCTGATACAATTGGCCATGACATACTGCTGCCAATCTCTTTTCATCAATTAAACTCAACTGATCCAATCGAGTTTTGACCCATTCGTCATCATCAATCTCAGCTTCAGCGATAATTCGGAGAGATGGAATCTCAACTTCTGCTGGTATTACTGCTTCAGTTCCATATACCAACAAGTAAGGAGTTGCACCTACTGAAGTGCGGATAGTAGTGCGATAACCCATCAATGCAAATGGTAGCTTATCATGCCATTGCCTAGACCCTTCTACCATTTTTCTCAATATCTTCTTTATATTCTTATTTGCTGCCTCAACTGCACCATTTGCTTTAGGACGATATGGGGTGGAATTACGATGTGTAATCTTGAACTGTTGACATACTTCTTTCATCAACCCACTGTTAAGATTAGCACCGTTGTCCGTGATGATCATTTTTGGAATCCCAAATCTACAGATGATATGGGAATGCACAAAATCCACAACTGCCTTCTTGGTCACCGACTTGAAAGTTTTAGCTTCAACCCATTTGGTAAAATAGTCAATGGCTACCAGAATGAACCTGTGACCGTTGGAAGCTGCCGGCTCAATCGGTCCAATGATATCCATGCCCCATGCAACAAATGGCCATGGTGCTGACATTGTATGCAACTCCGTTGGCGGAGAGTGAATCAAATCTCCGTGTATCTGGCACTGATGGCACTTCCGTACAAAATTTATACAATCACGCTCCATGGTGAGCCAGTAATATCCTGCCCGTAGGATCTTCTTCGCCAACACGTATCCGCTCATGTGCGGTCCACAAACTCCGGCATGTACCTCTATCATCACTGTTGTGGCTTGACCTGCATCTATACATCGCAACAATCCCAAATCCGGGGTTCTTTTGTACAACACTCCTCCACTAAGAAAAAATCCATTTGCCAATCGTCGAATAGCTCTCTTTTGATCTCCAGTCGCCTGCTCCGGGTATATTCCCATTCTGAGGTATTCTTTGACATCATGAAACCATGGCTCGCCATCCATTTCCTCCTCTATCATGCTACAATAAGCATGCTGCTCATGAACTTGGATATGTAATGGGTCAATATGAATTTTGTCTGGGTGATGCAACATTGATGCCAAGGTGGCCAGTGCATCAGCAACCTCATTGTGAACTCTTGGAATGTGTCTGAATTCCACCGATCGAAATCGCTTACTCAGATCGTGCAAACATTGTCGATATGGTATAAGCTTCAAATCACGTGTCTCCCATTCACCTTGAATTTGATGTATCAGGAGGTCTGAGTCCCCCAAGACCAAGACGTCCTGTACATCCATGTCTGCAGCTAATCTTAATCCCAAAATACAAGCCTCGTATTCAGCCATGTTATTGGTGCAATAGAATCGCAGCTGTGCCGTGACAGGATAGTGATGTCCTGTTTCTGAAATAAGAACTGCTCCTATCCCAACTCCTTTCGAGTTTACGGCTCCATCAAAGAAAAGCTTCCATCCTGGTTCCTCCATTGATTCCACCTCATCTACGTGCATCACTTCTTCATCGGGGAAATACGTCCTCAATGGCTCATACTCTTCATCAACAGGGTTTTCAGCCAAGTGATCAGCCAACGCTTGGGCCTTCATGGCCGTCCTCGTCACATAGACGATATCAAACTCCGTGAGTAATATCTGCCACTTTGCTAGCCTTCCCGTGGGCATAGGCTTTTGGAAGATATATTTCAACGGGTCCAAGCGTGAAATGAGATAAGTAGTATATGAAGATAAATAATGTTTCAACTTTTGGGCTACCCAAGTAAGGGCGCAACATGTCTTCTCTAGCTGAGTATACTTAACCTCATATACTGTAAACTTCTTGCTGAGATAGTAGATGGCTTGCTCTTTTCTCCCTGTACTGTCATGTTGCCCCAGTACGCAGCCAAACGAATTTTCCAGTACCGTTAGATAGAGAATCAATGGTCTTCCAGGTTCAGGTGGAACTAGCACGGGCGGATTTGATAGATACCCCTTGATTTGGTCAAAGGCTTCCTGACATTCTGTCGTCCATTCTACCGCAACATCTTTCTTCAACAGCCGAAATATGGGCTCATAGGTTGCCGTGAGTTGAGCAATGAATCTGCTGATGTAATTCAATCTTCCCAATAGACTCGTTACCTCCGTTTTATTCTTTGGCGGTGGCAAGTCCTGGATGGATTTGATCTTGGATGGGTCCAACTCAATGCCTCGTCGGCTAACGATGAATCCCAACAACTTTCCTGATGGAACCCCAAAAGCACATTTGGCCGGGTTGAGTTTAATATCATACCTTCGAAGTCTTTGAAAAAACTTCCTTAGGTCCATTATATGGTCCTCTTGCCGTCTAGACTTTATGATCACATCGTCCACGTACACTTCAATCTCTTTGTGTATCATGTCATGGAACACAGTGGTCATTGCTCTCATGTACGTTGCCTCAGCGTTCTTCAAACCAAATGGCATTACCCTGTAGCAATAGGTTCCCCATGGCGTAATGAAAGCTGTCTTTTCTTGCATCTTCTTCATCCATCAAGATCTGATGATATCCTGCATAGCAATCCATAAAAGATCCGATCTCGCGCCCAGCGCAATTATCAATCAGGATATGGATATTGGGCAATGGAAAATTATCCTTAGGGCTTGCTTTGTTGAGATTGCGGCAGTCAACACACACCCTGATCTTTCCATCCTTCTTCGGCAGTGGTACCACATTGGCCAACCAATCGGGATATCGAGTGACGCGAATAACTTTAGCCTGTAGCTGCTTAGTCACTTCTTCCTTAATCTTGACACTCATATCCGTTTTAAACTTCCTCAATTTTTGCTTGACAGGAGGGTAGGCCGGGTCAGTGGGCAATTTGTGAACCACTAAATCAGTGCTCAATCCTGGCATGTCATCATATGACCATGCGAAAACATCTTTGAATTCAATGAGGGTTTTGACTAGCTCTTCCCTAGTACTTGACTCAATATGGATGCTGATTTTTGTTTCCCTAACGTCATCTGTACTCCCTAGATTGACAACTTCAGTTTCATTTAAATTGGGCTTCGGTTTCTCTTCGAACTGGCACAATTCCCTACTTATTTCCTCAAAGTCTTCATCCTCTTCGCATTCAGATTCATTATTTAACTCAAACTCCGGTTCAACTAAGTTGGAGTTGGATTGATTATTTAGACTAGGTCGAGGATCCGTTGTGCATTCCATGTCTTTAGGACCAGTAACAGAAGAACTGTTCAGAAAAGAAGAATTAAAAAAAAATTAAAATCAGAAAAAGAAAGGAAACACTTTCGTTCTTATTAAGAAAATGCGGAACAAAACAGTTTCACACTTTGAAGAAAAATACAAACAAAACAAAAGGATTACAATTCTGGGATAACCCAGGAAACAAGAAAGGAAATCCAAAGTTGACTACCAAGACTCCCTTCGAGTGGGAAGAGGAGTGGCCGCCCAGTTGTTGATTTTAGCTTCAGGCCCTACAAATTGTATGTCCGCTTTGCTGGAACCCTCTCCAGCTTCTAACATGTGGACATCAGCAAACACTTTTTCAAAGGTCAATTCCAAGTCCCCATCTATACCGATCAATGGTCCTTGGATTTTCGGAACCGCTGATTTCTTAGCCCTTGCTTTGATGAAAGATTTGGACAGGCGTGGAACTGGTTTGGGGAGAACCCAAACTCTTTTCTTCATTCTCCTGGCCCGTTGTATATCCTCCACGGTGGGTTTGAACCCCAATCCAAATGTCCCTGAATTTTCGGGCAAAGACACAGGCTCAAGAATACCCTGAAGCCCTACCCCCAGGCCTTTTCCTGGCACAAACCCGTTTCCCAGCATCTCTGAGATTGTCATGACGGTTGCGGGAGCTATGCCGTGAAGTGTGAGGTTCTTTCCTTCAGAAATTTCTGCAGCCGGAACCACGTCGAAGATTTGGTACACCCACGGTCCTTTGTCATCTTCTGTCTCTATAAATGGTACAATATCATCTCCCCCAAAGCTTGTGCCGTCAGCTCCGTACACAACTATCTCCTGCCTGTCCCATTCAAATTTCACCATCTGGTGTAATGTGGAAGGCACCGCTTTGGCAGCATGGATCCAAGGTCGCCCAAGTAGGAAATTGTAGGATACTGTCACGTCGACCACCTGGAATTCCATGGTGAACTCAACTGGACCAATGGTTAATTCCAGTATGATATCACCCACCGTGTTGGTACCACTCCCGTCGAAACCTCTGACGCAGACGCTGTTCTTACGAATCCGGTTGTGATCCACTTTCAACTTGTTTAAAGCAACTAAGGTACAGATGTTGGCACTAGATCCATTATCAACCAATACTCGAGTGACCACCGAGTCTTCGCACTTCACCGTTAGGTATAGGGCTTTGTTGTGTTCTGTGCCCTCTACCGGTAGCTCATTGTCAGAAAAGGTCACCCGATTCACTTCGAAGATTTTCTGCACCATCTTCTCTAAGTGATTTACTGAGATTTTGTCCGGAACGTGGGCTTCGTTCAGGATTTTCATCAGTGCCTGGCAATGATCATTGGAATGGATCAACAAAGACAACAGTGAAATTTGAGCCGGAGTCTTCCTCAATTGCTCCAGAATGGAGTAATCTTGGGCTTTCATTTTCTTCAAAAATTCCCCGGCTTCTTCATCCGTCACTGGCTTCTTTGTTGTTGTTGAGTTGGTCTTTCTTAACTCGACGGGAGCAAAGCATCTCCCTGAACGAGTCAATCCCTGGGTCTCACATACGTTCTCTTCCAACTCCTTGCCCTGGTATGTTACTGTTGCTTTTTCATATCTCCAAGGCACCATCTTATTGCTAATTATCGGCAATTGAACTACCGGTTTGACAATGACCGGCTCTCGGCAAACTCCTTTTACCACTAACACGGGTGCGAGTGGCGCCCCCAATACTACCACTTTGGCAGATCCTGATTTCTCTGGAGCAACAACTGCATTCTCTTCCACTATCACTGTAGACTTACCCTTTAACTTCCCCTCACTTATCACCGCTTCCTTACCCATTTTTTTGTCTTTCGGAACAGCTCGGATCATCATCACTGTCTGTGATGGCTTCTTCGTCTCTCCTCCCTCATGCATAAACTCAATCATTTGAGTCTCGTGATGCGCCGGCAATGGGTTTTGATTAATGTTGGGCACTTCGGGTGTTTGGACCTCGATTTTGCGCGTGTCAATGAGATCTTGCACCGCATGCTTCAATCTCCAACACCTTTCTGTTTCATGTCCTAACATCCCCGAACAATACTCACAGCTCTTCGATTGGTCTATATTCTGGGGCGGGGGGTTTTGTACCCTAGGCTCGACAGGATTTAACAAACCTACCTGCCTCAACTTGTGGAATAAGGCGGTGTAGGTTTCTCCCAATTCGGTAAAGGTTCTTTCCCTTTGTACCCTGTCGTTTCTGGAAGCTGGATTTCCACGAAAACCTGTTCCTGTAGGGTTCCTGTAGGCCCTTGGTGGAGGATAAGCATTTTGGGGTGGTGGGTATGTGTTTTGTGGTGGATAGTTGTTTTGAGGAGGTACATATGTATGTTGGGGAACCGGTGCGCGCCATTGTGGGCGAACCGGCGGTTGATTGTATGCCTGTGCTTGATGTATGGAGAAATGTGGCTCTTGATGGGGGTAATAGGATTGTGGAGGGTAATTTGGAATGTGGGGGTAATTTGGGTGAGGAGGTCTGAATTGGTGACGGGGAAAAGGACCTTTGGATCGGGACCAATCACCAGCCTCTATCGTGGTGACATCCTCTCTTCTCTTCTTTCCGAGCGCACCTCCTGTGCCGCTCTGAATAGCCTGTGTAGTCGCTTTGATTGCCGAATAACTCAAGATTTTGTTGGTCTTGAGACCTTCTTCTATCATGCTTCCCATTTTGACCACTTCATTGAAGGATTTTCCCACTGATGTCACCAAATGACCGAAGTAGGTCGGCTCGAGAGTTTGCAGAAAGTAATCTACCATTTCCCCCTCTCTCATAGGTGGATCAACTCTAGCCGCCTGTTCTCTCCATCGAAATCCAAATTCCCGGAAGCTCTCCCCGGGTTTCTTCTCAAGCTTTAGTAATGTGAGGCGGTCTGGGACTATCTCAAGGTTGTATTGGAAGTGTCCGGCGAAAGCTTGTGCCAGATCATCCCATGTGTACCACCTGCTTGGATCTTGTCTGGTGTACCACTCCAATGCCGACCCACTCAAACTCTGGCCAAAGTATGCTATCAACAACTCGTCTTTGCCTCCTGCTCCCCTCATCTTACTACAAAACCCCGCAAATGAGCCATAGGATCGCCATGCCCTTCGTATAAATCGAATTTGGGCATCTTGAATCCCGCTGGTAATTGGACGTCAGGAAAAGGGCATAGATCCTTGTAGGCTACGCTGACCTGGTTGCCTAACCCATGCATGTTCCTGAAGGACTGCTCCAGGCTCTTGACTTTCCTTATCATCTCATCTTGTTCCGAGCTTTTGGCCGGATTTTCCACTTGGACTTCAAAGGGAGGAGTATAGGTGGAAGGTTCGGGTGCCCTGAAAGTGGGTTCTGGGGTAATATTGATTGTCGTGAACCTGAAATAATGGCTCACTTGATGATCTATGCAATGGAGCTGGGGGAGGTGCCACAAAGACAGGGCCCTTTGGTGGAGGAGGGTTTTGATTTGGTGGTGGAGCTGGGTGGTCGTAAGCATCCCTTCCCTGGTGGTAATGAAGGTCCGGGATTCTTGTTGAGGGACCGGGAGAAAGGTATTCTGGGGTAAATCCCGGTGGAAAGGTAGGAGGAGTAGGTACTTCAAGACCCTTTTGTGTTCTGGCCAGCGCCGTCTGCATTTCGCTCATTTCTAACCGCATCTGTTCCATTTTTTCAAGAGCTTCTTTGAGCATCTGGCTCATTGCTTTTTCTGACTCATTACTTTGATCTGACCCAGTCATACTTTTAGGTATAGGTCCTTTCGATCTTGTGTGATATCTGTGTGATGCCAGTACACTCTTAACACTAACTGAATATAGAAGAAAACAACGAACTTGTTAGTGTTAAAATTTTAACAGATATGGTAAAAGCACATTGGAGATGCAAATGTCCTTATGCAATGAACCATTTCTATTATGCTTTTTCTCAGACCGCATGCGTCATCCCGGCTTTTTTTTTTTTTTTTTTTTTTTTTTTTTTTTGAACAGTGGTCGAATCTTATGTAGATTGCCTACGTATCATGTCCCCGCATGAATCAGACCCTAGCGTAGTTCATTTAACAAGATTGTGGCGAAATTCTCGAATTCTCATAATGAAAAACCTTTACGGTCACAAAACATGTCTTACAATAATCAACAACAAGAGAGAAATGCTTGACTAAAAAAATACTGAAAATGTCAAAAAAAAATAAAATAAAATAAAATAAAAATAAAAATACATCTTTTAATCAATAGCCTAATGCTCTTAAACTCCTAGGGGCCCGCGAGGCATCGTCCGGCCTTGCCGCGGGCCTTGGTGTGAGGTCCCTGTGTAGTCCCCTTAACTCTCTCATGATCTGATGAACATAGTCCATAATCGAAGCAAAAGGGCGGCGCGGGGCATTTGTTCACAAGCTAAGCACTTCATGGTGACATAATGCCCGATCTCTTCAATTCTGTCTTTGATCATGTCCCTTTCTCTGAGTAGCTGTTCTATCCGCTGGTTCTTCGCCCCCAATCTTCGAGCATTGTTGGTGACCTGATTTAAGAGCCTATCCACTTGTTCTTGCAGTCGGGCCATCAAATTGTGGCAACGATCGAGGTCTACCCTGGCATCCCTGGCTTGTTTGAAGACCCGTTCCCTGAGGGTAACATTTACTTCTCTCAGATTGGTGATGACCTCAGTATAATCTTTTTCCACTTGCTGTAGATGAAGTGCCTGTTGATGTGCCTCCCTTCTCCAGCTAGTACGGATCCTCATCGTTTGGGCCTTTGACTCTTCTAATTCTTTTTGGACATCTTTGACTTGATTTTTTAAACCCCTTATCAATTTTTCGTCCGACCGACTCCTCAATTGTCTGTCAGCATCCCTTTTCATTTGCTGGATTTGAGCTCTCAAAAAGTCATTTTCTTGTGCCAACTTCTTTTTATCTCCCTCGTCGGCGGCAGCTTGCATATTCTTCTCGAATTGAAGGTCCCGGACCTGCTGTTCTATCCTACCAATCTTCGTCTTGTACCCTTCCTCCTTTGCTAGCCAATTCCATTGCTCCTGTGAATCTTCCGTGAACTGTTGAACATGGGCTCTTTTAGAACATTTCCGACGAATCCGAAACCTTTTCCCAAACCACACATTGTATTTTGGATCTACCTCACCCTTAGCCAGCTCACGAACCATAGTTTTAGGCTCAAGAAATCTGCATTCATGCCACAGCTTTCTAATTTTTTCTTCGGGGAATACGACTCCTGGGCTCAACTCAATGGCGTGCTTTCTTAGATCTTCATCAGTAGGAATAACCTGAAATCTTCCTAGTTGACGTAATACCCGACGAGGAACATATGGTTGGATACCGCGAATCCCCATCAGAAGAATATAACATTCCTCGGCTGCCATGTATACTACTTCAGTATCAGGTAACCACCCGAACGCCCATTCAACCTGATCGGCTTCTATTGAACTTAATCGTGCAAGCCATGCTTCGACGCCTTCGGGGAATACAGCGCTTATCATTCGTTCCTCAAAACCACTAATACAGCTTTTTCCAGTCAACCCATGGTTCATGTATTGTGCCCGGTGATGGAGGTGTTCTTGCATCCACAATTGGAGTAACAGATTGCATCCTTGAAAGAAATTGCCCCCTTCTCGGCATATAGTCAAGGCTCGGTAGATTTCGGACAAAACCAAAGGGACTACCGTGCTGGTAGCTTTTTTGATTGCAACATCGGCTATTCCTACAAGATTTATCTCTATTTTCTTATCTTCGCGTGGACAAATCACAATACCCAGGAACGTCGTTATGAATGCTAGAATTCGTCTGGTTTCCCACTTGATTCTATTCCCAGCGTGAGTTAGTCCAAGATTTGACTCTTCAAAACCCCGAGGAGTGCCATACCGTTGGTATAAGAATTGGAGATCGCAACATCCTCCCGATAAATCATCATTTTGCACCTTCCGACTAATGCTTAGCAAATCCAGAAACCCATGCGGAGATACCGGTCTTGGTGAAAGCAGGTATTGTCCTCTTAATTTCCCATTTAATCCTGCATAGCCTACAATCTCTAGCGTGGGTGTAAGTTCAAAGTCAGCAAAACGAAACACATTGCGGGTCGGATCCCAAAACGATATCAGTGCCTCGATGATATCTTTCCTTGGCTTGATATTCAGCAGATTGACAAAACCTCCCAAAATTCTTTCCACTATCTTTTTACTACTGTCTTTCAAATCATTCCACCATATGTGGAGCTGTTGAGGGACCTCGCTAAAGACTGAAAATGATTTATTCTGATTTGTGCTCATCCTGCACATTTATTAAGGTGATTAAAGAAAGAAAAACAACTTTGTTTTACTAAAATAAAACTCTGTTTTCAATCACGGCCTTTCAACGCCTCGGGGACAAAGATTTTAAGGCTGTGTGGTTTAATCGATCAAAATCTAAAAATGGACCCAAAGGTGGCTATTTATACAAAATCAGCCTTCCGGCGTCCCTTTCGGGAACATTCGGCTGTTTTTGAAAACATCATCACCGACTTATTTACGACGAAAAATTAATTTCGATATGTTTTGGCTATTTTTGCAAAAGGGGAGGTTGGACCTGATAAAGGTTGCCTACGTATCTCACATCCAATGAGAATCAAACCCGCGTAGTTCGGTTTAATAAAAACAAATTACAATCTATAAATGAAAATTATTTCTTATTTTACTGAAAAACAAGCAAACTATTTTTTCTTATTTTAAGAATAAAACAAAAAAAAACACACAATTTTTTTTATTATTTTTTTTTATAAACTATTTTGAGACTATTTTTTTTCATTTTCCTCAATGTAAAAAAAACGGTTAGCCTGCAAGTCTGAAGCAAATATATACATAAAACAAACAGGATGCAGCAGGATGGTCTTTTCATTTCAGGTCACCTGTCCTAGACGGACCCAACCCCTGTGTCGAGTCCCCTAAGTCAAATGCAACATGATGCAAATAAACGTTCCTACTAGGGATCCGGCATGAAGCTTTGTTATTCTAGGTTCAAAAACCTAGGTTTATTGTTCTAGACCTGGCTTACCCGAGCGGACAACTCGAGCCGAGGAGGAGGCAGCAACCCGGGAATACAGAAGCTTCACCGGTTTTGCAACTTATCCAAACCTCGTTCTAAAGTGGGAATTAGACACTATACAGAAAAGAAGTCACACGAAGTGCACCCTTCTTCATGATTTAGAAGACTCAGAGAGGAGATTGGTTTGGCACAATTTATATGTACAATTCATAAAATATCAAAGCGATAAAAATAACATTTAGCACATTAAATACAAACATATAATAAAATCAGATGATAATAAGCCAAATATAACAATTATTCAAACCTCGAATTCTTAAACCCTGAACCAGTGGTTCTGGGTCTTGTATTATCCCCAGCAGAGTCGCCAGAGCTGTCACACCTCCTTTTTACGCGCTCGCGAGGGCGCGAGGAGTTTTTTCCAATTAAAGGACAATCGAAACAGGATTTATTTATTAATTCGGAGTCGCCACTTAGGAGATTTAAGGTGTCCCAAGTCACCGGTTGAATCCCGAATCGAGGAAAAGAATGACTCTGTTTAACAGTCCGCGAACCAGAAATCCGGCTAAGGAATTCTGTTAACCCGAGAGAAGGTGTTAGGCATTCCCGAGTTCCGTGGTTCTAGCACGGTCGCTCAACTGTCATATTTGGCTAAAGTTCTTGATTCTAATACATATTATCCTATTTTTGTGCATTTTTTTTTAGAATTAACTACCGCTTTTCGTCAAATTAGTTTTATTTTAAGAAAATGAACGTCGTTTAAGGATATGTTTTTAGATCACGTCACATGAAATGCACCCGGATCCTCGACACATTCTTATTCGATATTTTTGTATTTGGATTTGGGTTGCATGAAATGCACACCCGTAATAGGAAGGTAAGATTATTAAGAAAAATTGTGTCTAAAGCAACTAGCGCAATATATCTCTTGGGAAGGCCATGAAATTCGTTAAATGACATGTTCCGTAATCTAAGTAATATTTATTAAACAAGTACAAAGACCTCACAATTATAATTATTATTTTTTTTTTTTTTGGCGAAGCATGCCTTATTTATTTTAAAAGGACAACGCTAAAGCGACTACATTTTTCCTATTAAGCCTGTCTCTAAATTAAAAAAAAATTAATTAATTACGAGTTTAATAATATGTAATACATTAGTTGCTAGATTAATATCAATATTGATGGAAGAAAATTAATTAAAAAAAAAACAAAATAAAAAAAAACGAAAAATAAAAAAAATCGAAATTAAAAATAAAAATAAAATTTCGAAAATTATAAATATGATAAAAAATAAAATTTCGAAATTATAAATAAAAGATAAAAGTGAAATTTCAAAAATTGTAAATATAATAAAAATAAGATTTCAAAATTATAAATAAAAGATAAAATTTGACAACTAAATACTCAAAAGAAATTAAATATAGCTAGATTTAAACTTACGTTGTTATGCGAACTAAATACTCAAAAGGAATTAAATAAATTTGTTTCAATGGCTTTCATGATTGAAGAGTAAAAAAATGCTATTAATTGAATTTTAAACAAACTGAATATCAATGTAAAAGCTACCCGTATTCGAAGTTATTTAAAACACGTGGTAAACCATCTTACATAAAACGCACTCACGGTTCACGATATATTACAATTAACCTTGTTGAAAATTTAGAGCCGGAATACTTGAAACGCACCCTGAATTTTTACAGTAGCGGTCACTCTTAAAGAAAATTATATACACAGCAATTCGTGCATCGAAAGATGGATCAAAGCCATTCCCCACATTCATTTCTCAATCATTGTTATGGCTCACTTCATACTCTCAATGGAATCTAATTCAAAATTATTAACCCAACACAACTATGTATTCATCACTATATAATGTCAGATCTATATTAAACAACTAGTTAACTAATTCATTTGTATTCTTTAATGTCAGATATGTATTAGACAAAAAAAAACAAAGTTTGACAAAACAACGAAACATGAATAGGAAATGTTCCAATTATTTACAAAGCAAATAAAATATTCAAATGTTCACTTAGTCAATAAAGAAAACAACAAGTGGAAGAGGAATCTTCAATTATAAATGAAAAGGAATATTTAAATCAAAAGCTATCTAGGTCCTAATGTTTAGATGTGCAGAAATATTGTTCAATCAAATTTCCTTCATTGAACTCAGTATCCATGAATTGAACAACTTATGACATGAATTTGAACAGTCTAAATATCAACTAACATTTTAAATAACTAATATTTAATGAAAGATAGACAACAAACAACATTCAAAGTACAAAGATCCGGTAATCACTTTCATTCGGCTTCGGTTGTAAGCTATACGTATGCAATTTAAGGAAGTGTACCTGAGGTTTAACCAGAGAAACGAAACAAAAGAGAAGATCAGTAGCAACTCCAAACACAGCAAACAACAGCAACAGTAACACCAGCAGCAACAACGGATCAGCAATTTGAATCCAGCATCAATTTCAGAAATCAGTTGAAATTCCCAGCAATACCAAATAGCAACCAAAGCAGAACTAGAATCAAACCAGACTTAAACCCAAAATATTAACCAAACAAAATTCCGTTTCACACTCCCGAAAGACCGATTTAAATCTATCCCTGTATTTCTATATATATTTTTTGAATCTCTTTTCAGAATGAATTTCTTTGCTGTCTTTTTTTTTCTTTCCGTGCCTCCCTTCTCTTCTTGTCTATCTCCAAGTCTTATAAGACTTCAAATCTCTTTTTCTCCTGATTTTAAGGCTTAGTGGACAATTAACAATACTATATTTAACCCTTAAAATCAGCAAATGTTGTCTCCACTATCAATTGTCTTTCCCCCTTTTTTACAACCCATTAAATTAATACTTATTAACTAATATTATTGTGTCTCACTCATCTTTAACGGGAATGCAGTCCAAACAAACAATCAACACAGTTTTTCAATTCAAGTTCTTATAAGAGTTCAATTTTTACTTTTGCTAAACCAGCCCCATAAGACTTAATTGAAAATCATATGCTTATGAGACACAACTTCTAACAATAGAAGCAAACACAAACGTTAATATGATAGACATACTTACTAAATGAAAAAGTAAATTCAAATAAAATCGAGTAGAACACAATCAGAAGAAACCAGGATTGAATCACAGACCGGATAAAAAAAAAATCAATGCACGACAATGGAAACCCGAATGATGACCTCAACGAACTCAAATTCAACCACAACGAACATTAAACCAGCAATTAAAATCAACAATCTTTCAAATCTCAAACGAATATCATGATTTTAATACCAGAAACCAGAATCAAAAATGAAGGAGTAGAAGTCCTGTTATATACATTTTCTAAAAATCTAAATCTGCAAACTACAAGTATCCTTCACCATTGTTTTCCCGTTTGATATTGTTCTTGTACGCCTTTGCTGCTCGTTATTTGGTTGGAGAATATGAAACAAAGAAGCAACGGTGGTCGGCGGTTGAAGAAGGTGGAACGATGGGGTTGTCGAGCTGCGGCGGCTGTCTTGTTCGTGGGAGGGAGTGGTCGTTGGTGTGAGGCTGGTGGTTGTTTTTGGTAGTTCACCGGCGGCGTTGGAGGTGGGAGGCTGGTGTCGGCGCTAGTTGTTTGGGGGAGTTCGCCGGCGGGTTGGTGTGAGAATGGTCGCTGGTTGTTGTTTGCTGTTGGGCGACGGCTGGGGGGTTGTTTTGGTGGTGTTACGACGACTGTGGGGGGTGGCGTGGAAGGTCGCGAGCCTGGCGGTGAAGATGAAGGGCTGGGCGGTCGGCGGCTTGAGAGAAGAGGAGGTAGATGGCGGCTGGGAGAAGAGGGGAGTTGGGGTCTTTAGGGTTTTTTTGTGTTAGGTGTGTAATGAAAATGAAATAAGGGGTTTTGGGTCATGGGGTAACCGGGTCGGGTCGACTGGTAGGCTGGGACGTGGGTATGGGCTGATTTTGGGGTAAATTTGGATTGGGTTTGGTTGATTTAATGTGAAAGATGGCCCAAATGTGATTTGTTCTTCTATTTTTGTGTTATTTTCTTTTCTTTTATTTCCTTAAAATAAAACTAAAATTCTAAAATCCTAAATTAACTTATAGAACTAAATTAGTCTATAAAATTACTAGTTAACTTCTAATAATAACTACCACATACAATAACAATTTAAAGATAAAATTGCACAATTTGGACATTAAATGCTAAAAAAATACAAAAATACATATTTTTGTTATTTTTTTATTTTCGTAAAACAAACTTAATCACTCTAAATTGCAAACATGAATTTTATATACAAATGCAATATATTTTTGTATTTTTTTATTTATTTAAACACGGATACGCAAACGCAAACAATAAGAAAAAAATAGCACAAAATCCACAATAATTGCAAACGACACATAAATCATTTATTTTGAATTTTTTGGGAGTAATTCTCATATAGGGCAAAAATCACGTGCTCACAGTGCTCATATTTCACTTGCTGAAAATTTAGACACCGAGCGACATACGCAACGATATCTTTCTTCATTCTGCGCCACCAATAGTGCTGACGTAAGTCCTGGTACATCTTCGCGGCGCCTGGGTGAATAGAATACCGCGAACTGTGGGCCTCTGCTAAGATTAACTCTCGAATCCCTTCGACATTGGGCACACAAACTCGACCCTGCAATTTCAATATCCCATCATCATCTAGATTTACCTGTGTGGCACCTCCCCGCTGTACCGTATCTCTCAACTCACGCAAATGAGGATCATCAAATTGCCTCTCACGGATACGCTCTAATAAAGAAGAACGAGCGACCGTGCAGGCTAACACTGCTAGGCTCAGAAATGTCCAATCTCACGAACCGGTTGGCTAATGCCTGGACGTCTAGAGTAAATGGTCTCTGACTGACCGGAATATATGCAAGACTACCCATGCTGGCAGACTTTCTACTCAATGCATCGGCCACCACACTGGCCTTACCTGGGTGATATAAAATAGTAACATCATAGTCTTTTAGCAACTCTAGCCACCTTCTCTCCCTCATATTCAACTCTTTCTGCTTAAACAAATACTGAAGACTCTTATGATCGGTGTATACTTCACATGCTACACCATACAAATAATGCCTCCAGATCTTCAATGCGTGAATAATCGCCGCCAATTCTAGATCATGCATTGGATAGTTCTTCTCATGAATCTTCAACTGCCTCGAAGCATAGGCAATAACCTTGCCATCCTGCATTAACACTGCACCAAGCCCAATACGGGAAGCATCACAATAAACAGTATAAGGTCCCGTACCTGTGGGTAAAACCAATACCGGTGCCTGTGGTCAAGGTTGTCTTGAGCTTTTGAAAGCTCGCCTCACATTCATCGGACCATTCAAATTGAACACCCTTCCGGGTCAATCTGGTCAGTGGGGTTGCAATAGACGAAAATCCTTCTACGAATCGGCGATAATAGCCCGCTAACCCCAAGAAACTCCGAATATCCGTGGCTGATGTCGGTCTAGGCCAGCTCTTGACTGCCTCAATTTTCTTCGGATCAACCTGAATACCTGCTGCCGTCACAATATGACCCGGGAATGCAACTGAACTTAGCCAAAATTCACACTTTGAAAATTTTGCATATAGCTGGCTATCTTTCAGAGTCTGTAAGGCCACTCTGAGATGTTGCGCATGCTCCTCCTGACCGCGGGAATATATTAATATGTCATCAATGAAGACTATTACAAACAAGTCTAAATAAGGCCGGAACACCCGATTCATTAATTCCATAAAAGCTGCTGGAGCATTTGTCAACCCAAAAGACATGACCAGAAATTCATAATGTCCATACCGAGTGCGGAACGCGGTCTTAGGGACATCGGATGCCCTAATCTTCAGCTGATGATAGCCAGATCTCAAATCTATCTTTGAAAATACCTTGGCACCCTGAAGCTGGTCAAATAAATCATCAATTCGCGAAGTGGATATTTATTTTTGATAGTCACCTTGTTTAACTGTCGATAGTCAATGCACATTCTCATCGAACCATCTTTCTTCTTTACAAATAATACAGGTGCACCCCACGGCGAAACACTGGGCCTAATGAAACCCTTTTCAAGTAAATCCTGCAATTGTTCCTTCAATTCTTTTAACTCTGGCGGAGCCATACGGTATGGGGGAATGGAAATGGGCTGAGTGCCTGGAGCCAAGTCAATGCAAAAATCAATGTCCCTATCGGGCGGCATACTTGGCAAGTCTGAAGGAAATACTTCAGGAAATTCGCGAACCACGGGCACAGAGTCAATAGAAGGAACTTCAGCACTAGAATCACGGACATAGGCCAAATAAGCCAAGCATCCCTTTCCAACCATACGCTGAGCTTTAACATAAGAAATAACATTATGGCTAGTATGACCTGAAATTCCTTTCCACTCTATTCGAGGCGAATTCGGCAGGGCTAAAGTCACAGTCTTGGCATGGCAATCTAAAATAGCATGATACGGAGATAGCCAGTCCATGCCTAGTATAATATCAAAGTCCACCATATTTAGGAGTAATAAATCAGCACGGGTCTCGAGACCCTCAATTACTATAATACATGACCGATGAACTCGATCAACCACAATAGAGTCGCCTACTGGTGTAGACACATGAACAGGAACACTCAGTGGATCACTGGGCTGAATCAAGTATGGTGCAAAATAGGAAGACACATACGAATATGTTGACCCAGGGTCAAATAATGCTGATGCCTTTCTATCACAAACCAAAATAATACCTGTAATGACGGCATCGGAAGACTCAGCCTCTGGTCTGGCGGGAAGTGCATAACATCGGGGCTGTGCCCCACCACCCTGAGCAGTATCTCTAGGACGATCAGCTGCTGGCTGGTCTCTACCTCTATCGGTCCGAGCTCCACCTCTATGACCTCTACCTCCACCTCTATGTCCTCTACCTCCGCCTCTAGCCGGCTGGGCAGGCTGTGAGGGAACTGGGGCCTGAATCATGGCACGAGAACCCTGCTGATGAGATCTGTCAGAAGCTCGAGGGCAATACCTTGCAATGTGCCTAAGATCACCGCACGTAAAACAAGCCCTCGGCTGCTGAAAATGGCGAAGTGGTGGTGCACTGATAGGCTGCTGATCAGAGTAGCGTGGCTGAGAATTACGATCACTTGAAGCATCATGAGAAACCTGAAGAGCCGACTGATAAGGCCTAGGAGGATGGCCTCTATCATAAAAATCTCTATCTCCAGACGAGGTACCACTGAATCTACCCGAATTACGAGATCTCTTATCTGATCCATGTCTCGCTCCCTGTGACAGAGCCATCTCGATCCGGCGGGCTGCATTAGTCGCCTCCTGAAAAGTGATTTCAGTTCCTTCCCCCATAGCCATCTGTAGCCGAATTGGCTGATTCAGGCCATCAATAAACCTCCTCACCCTCTCCCGATCTGTGGGAAGTATGATAATAGCATGAAGAGCCAGGTCCACGAACCTAGTCTCGTATTGTGTGACAGACATAGAACCCTGATGAAGACGCTCAAATTGTCCGCGCATAACCTCCCGCTGAGTTGCTGGAAGGAACTTCTCCAAGAATAATTCTGCAAACCGCTCCCAAGTCAAAGATGACGATCCCGCCGGCCTGGTTAGACAATAATCTCTCCACCAAGTCTTGGCGGAACCAGATAACCGAAAAGTAGCAAAATCCACACCATTAGTCTCCACAATACCCATAGTACGGAGAACTTCGTGGCAGCTGTATAGGAAATCCTGTGGATCCTCTGAAGGAGTGCCACTGAATGTGGTAGTGAATAGCTTGGTAAACCTGTCCAATCTCCACAACGCATCAGCAGACATGGCCGCACCATCATTAGACGGAGTCGCAATAATAGGCCGAGCTGCCTCAACTGGCTGAATTACAGGAACCTGAGTCTGGGGAATTACTGGCTCCGGAGTGCGCGTAGCAGGAGTCTGATTACCTCCTCCAGCCTGAGAAGTGGCTTGGTGCTACCGGTAATAAACCTGCTCTGGTGATATGATCCATAAAACCTGCTATACGGACCAAAGCATCATGTAGATCCGGTGAAAACACAACTCCTCCTGGGACCTGAGCTGGGCCTACTGGAGCTGCTGGGGCTGGAACTTCCTCCTCGATATGAACCTGAGGTTCTGCCACTCGTGCTGCTGCTCGGGGCTGAGCTCCGCCCCTACCTTGTCCTCTAGGACGACCTCGACCTCGGCCTCTACCCCTAGCGGGAGCTGCCGCTGCTGGGACCTCGGGCTGCTGGTCAGTAGATGAGGATGCACGTGTCCTTACCATCTGCGGAAGAACAGAGTAGAAGTTCAATTAACATTTAAAAGATCAAGTCGCACGACCGGAAAGAATAAAGGGAATATTTTCCTAACTCCGTAGCCTCTGGAGGATAAATACAGACGTCTCCGTACCGATCCTTCAGACTCTACTAAGGTTGTTCGTGAGTTGTGAGACCTGTGCAACCTAGTGCTCTGATACCAACTTGTCACGACCCGGATTTCCCACCGTCGGGGTCATGATGGCGCCTACTAAATGGAAGCTAGGCAAGCCAAATATTAATTACATCTCCATTAATTACCAAATTCTTATTAACAACATATAAATTACAGCGGAATAATCAAAATTAACGGAAGACTTAGTCAAATATGATAAAGAAAATCCAAATCTGATACACTACCCAAGATTGGTGTCACAATACTCACGAACTTCTAAGAATAATACACATAATTGTTTGAAAGAAAATACAAGCTGTTTATCTCGATCACATGAGATAACAGAATGAAAAGCATAGATAGAAGAGATGACGGGTCCTGCGGACGCCTGCAAGGCTACCTCGTAGTCTCAGTAGTCGAAAAATCCACAAGTCGCTACCGTCGCTGCTGCTGTCCGTAACCTGTATCTGCGCAAAAAGAGCGCAGAGTGTAGTATCAGCACAACCGACCCCATGTACTGGTAAGTGCCTGGCCTATCCCAGCGAACTAGTGACAAGGCTAAGGCCAGTCACCCACATAAACCTGAACAGTTGTAATATGGATATATATATACAATACATTTATAAGGAAATACTCTGCTCTGAAATAACAGTCAATAACTCACAATATCCAGAATAATCTAATCAACGGAATAAATCTGACTTTCATATCTCAATTCCTCTCTCATTTCATGTCTCGTGGTAGGCGTACCACCCGCTCCCAACTATCACAGATAATTATATCTTGTGGTAGGCGTACCACCCGCTCCCAAATATCATAGTAATTATATCTTGTGGTAGGCGTACCACCCGCTCCCAAATATATCAATAATTATATCTTGTGGTAGGCGTACCACCCGCTCCCAAATATATCAATAGGCTACCGACAACTATGGCCAATGCCAAGATTTAAGTCACTTTGTGGTCGGCGTACCACACGATCCCAATTCATAAATATATAAGTGGTCGGCGCGCCACACGATCCCAATTCATAAAATATATATATTACCGGCATTTAGCCAATAATCTCTATATCAACAATATTTATAATTACCGGTTTTAAACCAATAATTTATAATAATTTCAACAATTTACCTTCATTACCGGTATAACACCAATAACTCTTATTCAACAATTTATTCATAACTAAATTCATATTCCTACAAACTAGGATAGAACAAACACTTACCTCGAAAGTTCACGAACGATTCAATCCGTAGCAATGCCTTTTCCTTTCGAATTTGACTCCAATCCAACCGTATCTATACACAATTGATTTCATATCATCAATTCTACTTAACAAACTAGTTCATATTGCTAAATATGATTTTTACAACATTCTGCCCGGAATAGTAAAAATCGACCCCGGGCCCACATAATCGAAACTCAAGTTTCGAACCAAAATAAGTTCACCCAATTCTCCATGAGTTCAAATATACAATTTGTTCTTAAGCTCGACTCCAAAATGAGGTCTAGATCGCAAATTCTTTGAAAACCCTTACTATACTCAATTCT
The DNA here is from genome assembly GCA_032618575.1 of Nicotiana noctiflora. Taxonomy (NCBI): domain Eukaryota; kingdom Viridiplantae; phylum Streptophyta; class Magnoliopsida; order Solanales; family Solanaceae; genus Nicotiana; species Nicotiana noctiflora. The sequence goes on along the minus strand of JASVEL010001874.1, from coordinate 186,922 downwards.
CAATTTTTCTACCCATTTACACCTAATTAGGCTTAGGAATTCAAATAATATTGATGGAAAATGAAGAAAACGAGTTAAGAATCACTTACCCAAGAAGTTTGATGAAGAATCGCTCGAAAATCGTCCAAGAAGTTGTGGAGAAGAGAGTTGAACAGAAATAGGATTTTTATCCCGTTTCTGTTCTGTTTTGGAATTAAATTCACTGGGCAACGAATTTGTTCTACGCGATCGCGTGAATTGGGTCGCGATCGCGGAAGGCAAATATTCAACACTACGCGATCGCGTGGACAATGCTGCGATCGCGTAGAAGAATTTCGCTGGGTGGCTCATTTGTACTACGCGATCGCGTGAAAAGGGTCGCGATCGCGTTGAAGGAGAACGGAAGGCTACGCGATCGCGTGCAGACGGCTGCGATCGCGTTGAAGAAGGACAGAAAACTTCGCGATCGCGTGCAGACAGCTGCGATCGCGTTGAGTAATTTGACAAGGCAGTGCGATCGCGTGTACAAGGCCGCGATCACGTAGAGTAAAATGTCTGTGTAAAAATTGCAGAAAATCTGCAGTTTTCTAAGTCCAAAAACACCCCGAACCACCTCCGAAACACTCCCGAGCCCTCGGGGCTCCAAACCAAATATGCACACTAACTCAAAAACATCATATGAACTTGCTCGCGCGATCAAATCGCTAAAATAACATCAAAATCAATGAATTGAGCCTTAAAACTCAAGAATTCTTTAAAATTCCATAATTTCCAAACTTTCCAATTTAAGGCCGAAACACGTCAAACGACGTCCGTTTTCAACCAAACTTTACGGGAAGCGCTTAACCAATATATATGACTTGTACCGGGCGTCGGAACCAAAATACGAGCCCGATAACAGTACTATTTAATCAAAATTCAATTTCATTTTCCTTAAACATTTTCAGAAAATAATTTAACAGAAAAATTCATTTACCGGGGTTCTAGACCTCGGATTTCAATTCTGGGCATATGCCCAAGTTCCATATTTTTCTACGGATTTTCTGAGACAGTCAAATCACGGATCCGGGTCCGTTTACCAAAAATGTTGACCAAAGTCAACCATATCAATATTAATACCAAAATTCTTCAACTTTTTCACATATTTCACATATTTCAACATAAATATCTTCCAGCTTTGTGCCCGGACTGTGCACGCAAATCGAGGCAACTATAAATGAGGTTTCAAGACCTCAAAAGCTCGGAATGATTAATAAAACAAGTGATGACCCTTTGGGTCGTCACATTACAGTAGCTTCGTTAGGTGATTTTGGATATGCGTGCAAAGTTTCAAGTCATTCGGAGGTGTTTAGGTCGGGTTTTAGAACAAATGCAAGTTTCGGAAGTTTTAGAAGAACTTAGGCTTGAATCCGATGCAAATTTGGTGTTTTGATGTTAGTTTTGGTGATTTGAGAGTGAAACTAAGTTTGCATGATCATATGTGACATGTAAATATGTTCGTATGCGGTCCCGAGGAGCTCGGGTGAGTTTCGGATAGGTTTGGATTGCGTTGTGCTCGTTTTTCTTATGCTTCGACATCGTTTCTTCAAGCATAAAAAATATTATATTGAACACATGAGCTCCAATTACTGTTTTAAATGAAGCATTAGATCTGTATCGTAATTATGAACCCGTAGCAAAAACAATCATCGAATTTAGACATCGTATGAGGATTTTATGGCCATTTTACTAAGGTTGCCCAGATTTTCAAGTTAATGACGAAACTGCCCCTGACGGCGTATTAAAAACCTGCACTATTTGCAAATCTTAAAACCTACATATCTCCTTCATTATAAGGTCAAATTGAGTGATTCAAAAGCCTAAATTCATTAGAATTTCACAAGGAATCCATTGGGAGCAGTAAAACGCATGAACAGTATACCTATAATGAGCAGGTCGAGTTTTCTTCCAATTTGGAACGGGAAGAAGCTTCTGAGGCGATTTTTTAGAGAGAAATCAATGGTTAATCGCTGGAGGTAAGTTTCTTGACTCAAAAACATGATTTTATGCTAGAATCAACACCAAAATTCCTGAAATTGGTTAGTATTTGTGAAGAACTAGGGCCTAAATCATGAAAATGAATTTTTGGGTTTTGCAAGGCCATTCGAACTCCGATTTCGAAAAATTTTATATGCACGGACTCGTGGAGAGACGAGGAATCCATTGGTATGATTTTTGGAATTTTCCGAGAAGTGGACCCGGGACTCGGGTTTTACCAACTTCGTGAATTGTTGCGTTTTTTGAGTAATTTTGATTGGGTTATGTTTCTTTGACCCATATTTATATTATTATTGTGGTTTTGACTAGATTCGACGCACGAGGCAGCAAATTTGAAGAGAAAAGGTATCGCGGACGAGTCCACGGCCGGCTAGAGGTGAGTAGATAGTGTATATGATAGCCTGAGGGTTCGAAACCCCGGCTTAGCACATTGTGACGCTAGTAGGGCGTGGCTTGCACCCCATGGCTGGTGCGGGATGGATTATTATTGGGGATTGAGACTTGGTCCATCCCGGATATGAATAATATGTTATATGCGGTTGAAACACACATTGTGTTAGATATATTTGTGGGCTGTAAGCCATGTTTGGGGCCTTGTGCCGACCTGTAGTATCCCTATGGGGATAGATATATATGTGATAGTTTGGTTTGCTTAATCACTGATCTCAGTCATGGTTTGAAATCACTATTATGAAATGCTAAGTCACATGTTCTTGGAAAATTAAATAAAATTTAAGTATTTTCATCATTAATGAATTGGAACCTGGAAATAAATAATTTGAACTGTTGTGTGACTCATATGCATGTTGTGGACTGAGGATGGATCGGGCTGCACGCCGCAGCAGATGATATAAGGATCGGGCTGCACGTCGTAGCAGATGATATGATATTGCGCTTGGGCTGAAGGAGCCCCTCCGGAGTCTGTACACACCTCTAGTGAGCGCCGTCGATGTTAAACGGACCGGGCTACACGCCGTAGCGGTCATGTGCATTGCATTGCATTTTATCTGTAGATTATCTGTGCTAGTTGTGATTTGTTATTGTTGTTAGTTCGTGGTGGGTACCGGACTGTAGTTTAGCTTTGCTTTGTGGTATTCCGTGGATTTCCTGCTTTCAACTATTATTATATATTTTTTACTCACTGAGTACTTAGTACTAACCCCTACTCCCTGCACCTTTGTGTGCAGATTCAGGTACACAAGAGGGTTAGACGAACACTCCAACTTATATCAGAGTTATTTCGAGTTGCTGAGGTAGCTGCCGGCGTTTGCAGAACCTAGCTTCTCTTTCCATTCAGTTATTACTATATGTTTCAGACTTGCGTATTTCATTCAGTATTTCTATGACTATTCAGTTTTGTTTAGAGGCTCTAGACTCGTGACCCCAGATCTTTTGGGAGTGTTATTTCGTTATTTGCACTTCTCAGTATTTATTCATACTATTATTATTGGAGTATCTATTGACTCATATATTCTTCTTGAGTTGGTCCTTCTGAGACTGGTTTTCTAATTGGAACAGTTGTTGGTTTGGCTTGCCTAGCTTTGAGGTTGGGCGCCATCACGACTGAATTTGGGTCATGACAATTAAGCCCCCGTTATGCGCGAGATCCGGAGAAGGGTTGGGCCACAAGATATGCAGTCTTACCCTGCATTTCTGCAAGACGCTATTTCTACGGCTCGAACCCTTAACCTCCTAGTCACATGACATCAATTTTGCAGTTACGCCAAGGTTCCCCTTCATATCAGTTCATATAGACTTAACAACATTAAAAATAAAACTTGACCTAAAACAACCCAATGCTCTTCGTCGAGGGTAGTCCGTCAATGTCTCCCTCTCCTCCAGCTACCAGAGTTTGTTGGGCAGAAGCGCGTAACGTGATATGGTGTTTATCATGGCACATAATGTAAGCTTGAAGACAGTACATATAAAGAGACTTTTGAATAGCAAATGATCATATGAAGCTTTCCTTTCCAGAGAAGCAAGGAGATTAGTATTCTGGACTGCACATGGTGGCCGGGATCAAGTTTGCATTATACACACGCCAAACAAAATGATGATCATGTATGAATTCATTCGTATACACATTCACATTGTGTTGTTCATCTACAAAAGAGAGGCAGTGACAGAACCTCTGCTTGTAGTATTAAACAGTATATGTTCCTCCTCTAATCTTGTTTTGTCTCCGATGACAGAAATCCAAGTTTCTGCTATTTTCTCCACTCTTCCGTTTGAAATTTCTGCGATGGTGAAAGCTCGCGATGTGCCTTCAGATTCAGCTGTCAAAGCTGGGGGTCTAACCCGGGGAACAATAGCTCCATTCAAGTATATGGTACTATCATTTCCAACCACTATCATTTTACGATAGCCATTTCCTAAAGCAAGTTGTTTATGCATGTGACCGAAAATGACCAATGGGACCGAATATGGAGCAGCCTCTTTTAATTGGGCCAAGGCCTGCGCTAGATCTGCACAAAATGTAACGATAGTATGCTGATGAAACAAAAACATGAAACAACTTGTTTTGAAGTTGAGCAGATTTCATTAATCAAGATTTGGTAATACTGCTCTCATCAGGATAAATGGGTTGTACCATGCCCGGACTGTCCAAAAATGTGGCCGAATACGTGTCGGATCCTCCAAAAGTAGTGCATTTTTGAAGGATCCGACACGTGTGCGGCTACATTTTGGAGAGTCCGCGCAACATAGGTTGTACCATTGAAGGACTTCAGAAACAAAGATATCAATTACTCCCTGTCCCTATTTATGTGGAACAGTTCGGATTTCGATACTCAAACTTCTCAATTTTGATCGCGAATTCAGACATAAAATCTTTAAGCTTATTGAAATAAACTTTACATATTTGAAAACCATGTAAAAAGTGCTATAAAGTCACAATAATTAAAAGGCATATGAAAAACTCGCGGTCAAAGAAAAACTCGTTTTACTCTCGAAATCCGAACACTGCCACATAAATTGGGACCGAGGGAGTAATAATTATTACCTGGATCACCATGGTCACCGCCTCCAACAAACCAGTCTCTTCCGCAGATGTCGTCTATTTTAGCGCCTAGCCCTGCATTGCCCTACTCTTAAAAACTCAAAATTTCCAGCAACAGATAGAAGTACCTCTACAAAATCAAGCTAATATACCAGTGGGACCATTATGAGCAAGAAATATAATTGAATGATCCTCTGGAGTGCCCATGGCAGCTTGTAAGATTCTCTCAGCACTCTTATCCATATCATGGACTCCATACCTAAAAAGGTAATTCGATAGAGTAAAGTTGCAAGACAGAATCTAAGATAAAACTTGTGAATTAGGAATGTAAATTTGTAAGATTATAAAGAGTCAATGTCTACATCGGAGAGTCACACTTATACATGTTCAAGTGCAGAATGCATCTAAGTTCCGAAAATTTTAGTTCTATACTTCTATCAAATTAACAGTCAATGCTAAACATGTTCAGATATTCGGGCTAAGCAACACTCACCAATTATAGACAAAGTTACAATGTGCATTTAAGAGGAAATAACTAACAAACAAAGAGATTAGGACCACAAACCTGGCTTTCAGAAGCTGTTTCCGAAATAAGGGCCTACCACCACAAGAAAAAGGCCGCCCACCAACAACACTGAGTTTAAGCATAGGGAGATCCATTCGACGGTAACCAACATGCTCATCGCCAAGACTGACCATTATAAGCTGTCAGTACGCCAATAAGATAACTTTCACAATATAGGCCTTTTGTCCTTTTACCACATAAGACAGGCTAAAAAATAGATAGTGTGAAATGTGAGGTCCAGTAAATGAAAAGGTGAAGACAAAAACCCGCTGTTATTAAGGACTTGGCTGTCCGACTCATTTTTCTGCTATTCAGCTCATCATATCAGCAGATAGCAGTAGATATAGGAAAAGTGAGTGAAAAAATTTTCCTCGACAATGTGGACATGTACCATTGTTGTATCATGATTCCCTTAGGTTATGATCTGACATACAATCAATCATAATCTTCTTTTCCCCCCTCAATAACAATAACCGGTAAAATTTTATACAGGAAAGTAATAGTTGATACCTTAGATACTTGACAAGACAAAATCACCAAAAAATTGAACTATCAAAAACATGCATATGCAGACAGTTGAATTTTAATAGAAATCTTTGCAACATGAGCCAGAGTCTCAGAATCAATCTTTTCACTGGGCAAGGGGTTTGAATCAGCCACCGCTCCTTGTGCCAAGAAAGATTAATGTGGAAAAACTAAGTTTTAGAACTTAGTTCATATTACATCTGGAAATTAAATTTATAATTTCCCAACTTTAAGTAAAACTTTTGAAGTGCCAGCATTTTGGAGATTAATACCTGCATTTCCCTGCAAAAGGAGATGCCTTCTTTATGTTTATATTGCTATGCTTTCTTTTAACTGCAAATATTCTCCAGATTGTTGCAGATATACACGTGTTCATGTCGTATGACTTTTTGTTTCCCATAACCTACTTGGTACATGTGTCTGATATAAATAGTGCCAACCACCAGTGGATGTGGCGAGGACCTTTCTGAATCCTGGCTATTTATTTCTATCTTGCAACCTATTTTATCATCTATCTTCCCATTCTACAGAGACAGAGGGGTGAGAGATTGTGAGAAACACAAGATGGAAAGTCATGCTAGAGTGAGAAACTGACAGTTGTAAACATAGAGAATAAACACATAGCTGTGCTATTTGATATATAGATAAATTAATCGAGAGTAAATTCTTATATAACTCAGAAAAACTTACCATTCCAGCTGAAGTTGAACAGCATCTTTTTCCCTACAAATTGGAAGGCACGCACTAAGAAAAAAGAACAAGTAGATGACATTTACAATTTAGCAAAACCTGAGAGGTTGAGCATCACAAACTTAAAAAAATACGCCAATGGAACATGCAACTCAGTGCACAAGAAAAAATGAATCTAACAATATCTCGGGTCCTGATATTTCATATTTTCAAGCCATTATGTTGTCTAAAATTGTCCTCGAAGTTTCTAGGATAGATATGTTTTTGAGGGGAACGTCCTCTAAGAGGGTGTTTGGATTGGCTTATAAAAGTAGATCTTAAGCTAAAAGTCAAATACCATAAGTTGGTAATACCCAACTTTTGGCTTATTTTTGTACTTCTTCTGCTAAAAGTAAGTGCTTTTAAGCACTTTTATCATTGTCAAACACCACACAAACTAAAAAAGTGCTTCAAAGCCAATAATCACTTAAAATAAAGCCAATCCAAACACCCTCTAAATTCATTAATCATTTTCACAGGCTCTACCACCAAAGCGAATGCTAATTTATCCTTCTACCCATTACTATTATTGTACCCCATTCATCATTACCAATCACTACTGTTATGAAGCCATAACAATAATCCAATTATCATCATACGCCACCATATCGACAAGAGTTTGAATTTCAAAAAATAATGGATATGAATAAGAACATGAGTTTTTCCAGTAAAATGAATCCATCAGGTTTTAAAATCAACCATGTGGATGGTCAAAGAACTTTAATAGAATTTTGATTTTGGTTTCAAGAAAAGAATTCAAATATTATGATTGATTAGAACCTTCATAATGATACCAGAATGTAACTCCATATGACAATCTGATACTTAGAAATCCTGGTAGTAATTCTTCAAGCTGCATTGACAAGTTGAGCTTGGCCAGCAAAACAAGGTACGATAAACCATTTTAGGAATAAATCAGGAAGAAAATGAGAAATATCCAATATATACTATGCCTGAACCACATTTGAAGGAGCGAGAAGAAGATAAATCCAATTACAATACTCTACAAAAGCAGGATAAGATCAGATGTAGCATAAAAAAGTAAAGTGTTAGCATATATAAAAAGGTACGTGTAAGCAAAAACCAGGCTAATCAATTTAGAGGACATATGTGCAAGCAGTCGGATAAAATGGAATTGGCCATGCCTTCCAGAAAATTTTTGAGTATTCCATGCATCATGGTTCCCCAGAATAACAGCTTTAGTCATCTCCAAATCTGCAATGCTTCGGACAAGATCCACGTTTTCATTCCCAAAATCCCCTGAATCAAGGACAATGAAGTGAACTAATAATTTTTCCCATCTCACTTGGCTGGTGAATGAAAATAGTAGTTGAAAGAATACAATAACTATGTCGCATGCATTGTGGATAAATAGGTGGGAGATAACAAGAAAACATGCCTGTGAAGAGCACCAAATCAGGCTGCAATTTCCCATAAAAAATATCATTAGCTGACAGAAGGATACGAAAATACCAAAAGATGTTTAGCACAAGAAAAAAGTAGAAAGATTTCTCCACAGAAAGTTCCAATTGTCCCATAAAAAGAAAAAAAAAGTTGGAAAATTAGGGAGCCTCCCAGAAGTCTGGTTTCTAGAATTAATTTTGGATAATGAAGCTTGCACTGCACGATCCCTCATGATTATGTCGTATGCCAACACCATTTGTGATAAGTAACAGATAATCATTCCATTAAAACTACTCTAAAGGCACAGCTGGAGCTTTTAAGCATGTAGTAGCTAATAAGATACCGAAGCAGGTAAAGATCATGTCTATTAATGCCGGGAAAGCAGAATGGAGAGGAACTGTTGTAAGGAACTCTGAAGCAACACAGATCTTGATTTCTCAAGACCTAAGTGCAATTACGTGCGTTGAATAAGTCATATCCAAAGAATATGCACTGCTCAGAGGAGAAAGTTAGCTTCAATTGCTAAATTATTCATTGATGAAAGGAATAAAGTATCAAGAAAATTTCCACAACTATGATCAAATTATTTTTGTCCTATACGATTTTTTGGTTAGTCATGATAATTTTCATTTCCTTCCAATTAATAACCTTAATCGGAGAGCAGAATGGGATAGAGTTCGCCAACAAATCATGCGTTACAACCAAAATACAACTATGGTTGAGCTTGGAGAGACAAAGAGCAAGAGGAAAAGAAAATGCAAAAGCAAGACAAGTAAAATTTTATTATTTGTCATTATCCGTCCTCTCGCGCAACATCTACACAGGAAACGTTTTAATGTAGTGGCAAGTTTAGCATGACAAAGAGTCCACGAAACAAGGGTTTACGAAAAGACATCATCACGTCCATACCAAGAATTTTTAATGCATACTACGATACACGTTAACAGTAATAACAATTAGTAGTCAAGACCTTCAAATAAAGGCAAGTTTGGCTTCCTTGAGTTGACCAATTCAATTCAGAGAGCTTACATTGAGATGATAAACCAAACTCTAGAGCTCTGCTTGTGCACCTTTTTGACATCTAGTTGAACCAAACTCAATACAAAGTCAGCTCGAAATACTAAAATTTGTTCAACCAATTTCTGTTACTTTGGCTGGATTATTTGTAAACTACAGATATACGCTTTATGCATTCTAGAAATTATCATACCCACAATAAGCAATACCTCAACTATCCTAGCACATAAAGAACTTTTTTTCAGAAAACAGAATAAATTACTCCCTCCATCTCAACTTATGAGGTACACATTCTTTTTAGTCTGTCCCAAAAGGAATGTCATGCTTCCTTATTTGAAACAATTTAATTTTAAACTTTTCACTTTAACCTTAATGAGATGATTTATTGCCACGCAAACATTTAGAGCTTAGTCAAACATTATCGTATAAATTGGGACGTAGAGAGAAATTAATTAAATTAAACAAAATAAAGATGCTAAATACCTTCAAGAATTGAAGAGCCTTCCTATCTTCTTCTAGGTTCCAATCATCATGCTTCACAATTTTCAACATTTCCATAAAAAGGAAACTAAATCAATTCAAATTACAAAAAAAAAAATGAAAGAAAAGCAACATAATTCAAATTATAAAAATATAAAAAAGTAAAAAAGAATGTAAGAAATTAAGACTACAGTAGCAAATGAAAATACTTACGACGTCGCCGACGACGGCGATTCGGGCGGAAGAGGACATCGAGAAGTCACCGCCGGCGAGTTTTGACGGCGTTGGATGAAGGATGGGGCCGGAAATGCCACAGAACGGAGTGGGCGCGTGTAGCCACGTGCTGCCGTTGAACATATAGACGTGTTGCCAACAAATATTTGGGCGCAAAGTGCAATAACTGTTCCAGTGTCCAATTTCTAATTTGCAATTGCTAATAGTCAAATGTAATAGTATTATATTATTTGCTTTTCTTTTGGTTTGACTCCACAGTACTGAAATTCTCTTCATTTTAAAAGAGAAATTAATTGAACATTTTGTAATTGTTCAATATTATTAGGATTACGAACGTATCGGTCAGAATCCGACTTAAGTCAATTCATGATTAATAAGTGGTACGATTATTCAGAGTTAACGATATTTAACCCTTATATGATTCGATCAATAAGGCCACGACCCAATCGCCACCATGAAGGCAAAATCCCAACATGGTCACGGCCACTTATTGCCAGCTCACGAAGCTCACAGCTACAGATACCAAGAGAGGAAACCCTAGAAAGGGGGCTTCTTCTTCGCCACTATCCACGAGAGAGAGTAAAGACACAACGATACCCATATTATAGGAGAGTGGAACACCACTGTAAGGCTCTGAACCTTTTCATGGAGAGGTAGACCAAATCAATACTATCAATAAAGGCTTTTAATGTTTCTCATTCTAACTCTAAGTATTTATTTTCGCATCCTTCATTTGGTCCAATAGATTATTACGGTTTGCTATGATTTTTCCGTAATTTATTTATATTATTTTACACTCATAAGGTATATGATAACTTTTGAGCAAACCATTTGGAGCCGTCTGTGGGGATTTCCTAGCAAAATTGCGTAGTTCTTCCCCGGACCAAAAGGAAAGAAATGCAAAAAAAAAAAAAACTAGCTCGAACAAGCCTAAGCAGCATATCGAACAGTGGGAACTCGAAGATATCAAATCAAGATCCAAGTCCTCTCTCTCTCCGATCTCGGATAGTGCAAACAAGAAGAAGAAGCCCCTTCTAAGGCTAAGGGAGGATCTCTGTAAGGTATCTTCCGCATCCCCGATATGGACTTCGACCAGAAACCGGCACGGAGATATCTCGAGCTGAGAGTCACTTCAAGACAGCCTACATACCTCGATTGGGAAGACAACGTATAAGCTGCTCAAGGTCTCGAATCAAAACCGAGCTTCAGCACTCAATACCCACAACATGTGACTCAGGCTATGCGCATTCGCCATTAAATCAAGGCTATGCCCCTTCGCCAGTAAGTTCAACTACGCTTGAACTAAGACTCAGGCTGTGCGCCTTCGCCATCAAAATTGACAAAGTTCAACAACAGTTGAACTGGGACTCAAGCTTTGCGCCTTCGTCAGTTAGTTCAACTACGGTTGAACCAAGACTCAGGATATGTGCCTCCGCTATCAAAATTGACAAATTTCAATAACAGTTGAACCGGGACTCAAGCTATGCGCCTTTGTCATTAAATCAAGGCTATGCGCCTTCGCCAGTAAGTTCAACTACGGTTGAACCAAGACTCAGGCTGTACGCCTCCGTCATCAAAATTGACAAAGTTCAACAATAGTTGAAGTGGGACTTAGGCTATGCGACTTCGCCAGTAATTTCAAATACGGTTGAACCAAAATTGCCTCAGAAGCTTCTTCCCGTTCCAAAATTGGAAGAAAACTCGACCTGCTCATTATAGGTATACTGTTCACGCTTTTTACTGATCACAATAGATTTCTTGTGAAATTATAATGAATTTAGGCTTTTGAATCACTCAATTTGGCCTTATAATGAAAGAGATATGTAGGTTCTAAGATTTGCAAATAGTGCAGGGTTTTAATACGCCGTCAGGGGCAATTTCGTCATTATCCTAAAATTCTGGACAAACTTAGTAAAATGGCCATAAAATCCTCATACGATGTCCAAATTTGATGATTCTTTTTTATACGGGTCCGTAATTACGATAAGGATCTAAAGATTCATTCAAAATAGTAACCGGAGCTCATTTGTTCAATATAGTACCCATTTATGTCCAAAGATACGACGTTGAAACGTCAAATAAGAACGTGATCACAACTCGAAACACACCCGAGGCCCTCGAGACCTCAACCAAAGGCACCAGAATATCCCAAAACATCATTCAAACTTGTTCCAATCATCAAAACACACCTAACAACACTGAAATGATCAATTCACATCGGATTCAAGCCTAAGTTCTTCAAAAACTTCTGAAACACGCATTCGATAAAAAACCAACCAAACGACGTCCGAATGACCTGAAATTTTGCACACACATCAATAATAACATATCGAAGCTACAGAAACTCTCGAAATTCCATTCCGACCCTCGGATCAAAATCTCACCTATCAACCGGAATTCGCCAAAATCCAATCTTAGCCAATTCAAGCATAATTCTACACCGGACCTCCGAACTCGATTCCGATTGCTCTCCTAAGTCATAAATCATCCCTCGAAACTAGTCGAATCATCAAAAATCCATTCCGAGCTTTCTAACCCATCGGTCAACATCCAGTTGACTTTTTCAAACTAACCTTTCCATAAAGAGGTTTATTGCCTCATTTCTAACCGGATTCTATCTGATTTGCTTCTAACTCTCCAAATACATATAAATGGACATATTATGGTATAAAATGAAGAAAACGGGGTGGTAACTCCCGTAACAACGGGTCGGGTCGTTACATGAATATTCCAAGGCTTATCATCATCCATCTTTGTCACAAGGAATATCAAAGAATCTCATCCTTTTCGGGCGAGTCACTGACAATTATTTTCTTAATTCTCATTCATTATCATTTATTTCTATTTAATGTTATCCTCTTTGTTCTTGGGTCATTGAATATTACTTTACTGTTGCTCTTTGTTACTACTCGAATAAAGGGCCGACCCAGTTCAATACCCACTTCGTGGGTGTCTGGGGAAGGGAATACTCTAGGCAGCCTTCCCCCTGCTTTGCAGAGAGGCTGATTCGAACCCGCGACCTGACACACCACTACTCGAATAGTATTCACAAAATCTCGTTACAAAATTAGTTAAACATTAACATTTTGAATATAAATATTGGTTAAGATTAACTCTATTATATTAGAAAATCCAATTACTTAAACTTAGATCTATATTTTGGGTTAAACATGTGAGTCGAAGAGGGTTCACCCGATATATGTCATGGCTCTGCCATTGCTGTCGGTGTGTATATAACTTCATATTTTGAATCTCAGTTTCATAAAATCCTACAAAATATAGGACAGATTTCGAAGAATTGAAAAAGAAATTGTAATTAATATAATAAATGGAACATCTTTCTTACAATTTTTCAAGTGATTCATTTCATTGAATTACAAAGAGTAACATTATCGTGCAACCAATTCTGTAATTGTTGCAGTGTCAACTTCTGCAATTTCATGCACTGAGCCATTTGAATTACCAACTTCTTCATCTTCCCTTGTAGAAAATGCAGGCCTTTTGGGAGAATTCATAGCTAAATTCACATCCTTTAACAAATATGAAACTTCTAACATTGTAGGCCTATCCAATGGATTTTTTTGGACACATAATAGAGAAATTTCCATGCATTTCAATAGTTTACAAGCTGATGTTGTATCATCAAGTGATGAATCCATAAACTCCATGCCTTTACCATCTCTCCACATCTCATATGCCTGGATTATAAAAGAAAAGTTTAAAATAAATCTAATTAAATACAACAACAACAAAACAATAATATATGTGTATTCTCACTAGTGACCTTATCCCTACCTTGTAGTGATGTTGTTTGTGATGGACTCTCGGCTCAAGATTTAACATATATACACTCAATGGCGAATCCATGAATTTCTCTAAGGGGTATTCAAACGTGAACGAAATAAAAAAGAATTCCGATAAAGGATGTTCAATATTTTACCTATATGTGTACAATGTAAATTTTCGATAAAGGGTGATCAATTGATCATCTTTAAGTGAACGTAGCTTCGCCCATATATTCACTAGTAGCATAAACTATATTTATAGTATCAATATAGTTTTATCTATTTTAATAGATTACCAATAACATTTTCTGGTTACAAATCCTCTTAATTAATATGGACGGTTACCTGTTGTTATCTTTTTGTTGACATGATGATTGTATATAAGTTCTCATATATTGTTAGCATGTGAAAGTTAAACTCTTAAATATATAATTTTTTTCTGTTATGACAATATATAATTTTGGTTGCGCTATTATTAATTAGGTCATCTAAAACTTAACATAGATATATGCAACTATCACGATATCAGTAAACTAGAATATAGAACAGTCAATTTGTTATAAACTAGTTAAAATACGCTGATAGTGTAATTTTTTAAAACAAATATCGGTGTAATATATAAGTTAAACCCTAATTTGTAAATATAACATTTAATGAAGTTATATATAATCACAACTTACATATTCAAGAAGGTTTAAGCTGTCATCTGGTCCATGAAGACATGTATTCTTCTTTCCACTTATGATTTGAAGAAGAAGAACTCCAAAACTGAAAACATCAGATTTTGTTGAATAAATGCCTTGTTCCACATATTCAGGTGGAATATAACCCCTGCAACTCATTGAAAATGAATGTGGTAATTGATAAATATAATTATAATTCATAACACTACACAAAAAAAAAACTAGAATTAGTTACAAATTTCGTCGTTAATTTGTTGGTAAAGTGATGGTACCTTATAAAATTTCTTGATAATTTGTCACTAATTCATGACTGAATAGGATTAGCAATGAATTTATCTATTTAGCTATAGAATTTGTCCGTTGCTAATTTCTATTTTTTTTAATAGTGTAAATGTACTTTGCTAAGTGATACATATGAATAAATAAGTCTATCTAATATACACCTACAGTTTTAAGAAATTTATACAATATCAAATCACCCAAAATAAATTTATAGTAACTTTTCATAAAAAAAGGAAATTTATTTCTTGATACTAAGGTTGCTTCTATGATTAATAAATTCACTATTAAAAAAATAAGAATTAGCGACAGAAAAACTCAGTAGCTAATTCTATTAACGACGGATTAATGACAAATTATTCAAAAAGTTATATTAGTTACGAGCAATTAAGTAACAAATTAACGACGAAGTTCATAGTTAATTTTTTTTTTGTAGTGTTAAATATAACTTAATATTATAACTTACATTGTTCCAACTACTCGTAGGGTATTTGCTTCAACTTCATCCTTCTTAAATATTCTTGCCATTCCAAAGTCTGAGATCTTTGGCTTCATATCAATATCCAATAAAATATTGCTGGCTTTTAAATCCCTATGAATAATTGTTAATCTTGAGTATTCTTGGAGATATAGGAGCCCTTGAATTATTCCTTCTATTACTTGCACTCGTTTTTCCCAATTTAGAAGTAATCTTCTCACTTGATCTATACATGAAAAATCAAATTGATGGGAAAAAAATTAGAATAATCCATGGGAAAAAGAATTTCTAATTACTAAAGTGAAAAATGAGTAACAACATTAGTTGATGTATACTGCTTTTCCGCTCCTTCATCTTATATGACATAGTTTAACTAGACAAAAGTTTAAGAAAAAATAACTTTTTTTAAAGTTTATAGTCATAAATATGTCATAATATATTTTTGGCTATATAAAAGCTTATATTGTGTGGAGTATAAAAAAAAAAAAAAATCAAATATAGAAATATATTATTTTAAAAAAATAAATTACTATAAAGAAAAGAGTGTCACATAAGATAAAACATAGGGCGTAGCACTTATATCCGCTAAGAACTTAACAATGTATTTAATAGTAGTGCAATTTAACATTTTGTAGAGCTGTAATTATTTTATAAATGACATGATATTGTAAAACTGATATATATATATATATATATTCAATTTAAAAAGAAAAAATTAAACGAATAACTTACTATAAATGTAGTAGTCCAAGCTCTTGTTGGGCATATATTCGTAGATCAACATCTTCTCTTTTCTTTCAATGCAAAAACCCACAACTTTTACAAGATTTATATGTTGTAATTTTGCTGTTAGGATCACTTCATTTTCAAATTCTTCCAATCCTTGAGTAGAAGTTTCTGAGAGCCTTTTCACAGCTATTTCTTGCCCATTTCTCAACTTTCCCTACTTGGATTAATAAAATATCCTTAATATTTTAATAAATATTGATAAATTAATGTATTCAGGAAGACAATTTGGCAATCATCTAGTATAGAAAAGAAAAAAAAACAAGTAAAAGTTTATTTGCTCACTAGAAAGTCACAATTGTGTGTGAAGGATAATTTATAAACTACCTCTAATATTACTGGATAGCAACAAAACATAGAGGCGGACCTAAGATTTGAACATGATAAGAACCATTGTCGAATAAAAACTTGAGCAAATGCTAGAGTCATAATCGAACCGAGGCAGCACACCAAAAGTCAAGGTGTGCCCTTCAAATCGACCAATGTAGCGGCTTAAGATTCGAATCTTAGGATACCACTCAAAATATATATATTATTTAAGATATATAGATATCTATAAATTTTTTCTTTTGAAATTACCAATACTGATGACCCCTACCCATAGGGTGGCTGGCCTTACAAACACCAATAATTATATTAAATGGATTATAACTAAAAAGATTGTTTTTTCTGTAATGATTAAAGTTGCATCCGAATGATTTACAATTCATGGGTTCGAGTTGTGAAAGTAGTCACTAATAATTATATTAACATAAGAGTCTGTATCATACTCTTAGGGTGCGGTCCTTCCCGGGACCTATGTAATTACGGCATACTTTATACGTCGAGTTAAAAAACAGGTTAAAATGCTAATTACCTTGTAAACAGGTCCATACCCACCTCGGCCAAGCTCATTGTCAACTGAAAAATTATTTGTAGCTGTCTTCATTTCATCAAAAGTGAATACATGCAAATTGCTGCTCTCTGCCCCTCTTCTATCTTCATTTTTGCTTCCTATTTTATCCCTACGCATTCTTCCTATTTCCAATTAATATTCAGTTAAACACCAACATAAAAAAATGTAAAGAGTAACAAAATGAAAAAAGAAAACCTTATGCATCCACAATGTGATGAATAAACAAATATTTTAAAATAAAAGTTGAGAGAGTTTACAATAATTATAATGACTTAGAAGCTGATGCAATACAAAATAAAGAAAAATAATATTGTATAGCTGCTATCAAATTACAACAATAACACGATTCAGTAAAATCTCACTAGTAGAGTATGCAGACTTTGTCCCTACCCTAGAGAGTAGAGAGTTATTTGCGAAAGATCCTTGGCTCAAAATAATAGCCGAAAAAGTATATATATATATATATATATATATATATATATATATATATATATATATATATATATGTTTGTGTGTGTGATGTATGTTATAGTATATAAAAATATATAAAATTTATATACTCGAAGGACAAAGACTGTGTTCCCTTGTTAACCAAAAGAAGTAAAGAATTACCTTGGAACTTAAATAGATGTCTCCTTCTAAGATACAACAGTGTAAAAACAAGCAACAACAAGATCAATACTGCTCCAACTGGAATCAAAATCAGAATCACTCGATTGAGTTTTTTCTTCTTGTGCATTCCTGGTTGATCAATTTCTTCTTCTTGTGTATCTTCAGCTTCTAAAAATGTAAACAAATTGTTGAGATATTTATTCATATATAAAGCAATAATTGAATAACAAATTATGAATAATGTCATATAACCCCCCAAAAAAAGACAGTCCGGTATATTAAGTTCTCGCTATATGCGGGATCCGGAGAAGGGCCGGATCATAAGAGTCTATTGTACGCAGTCTTACCCTGCATTTCTGATATTTTCATTGCTTGACCCGTGACCTCCTAGTCATATGACAAAAACTTTACCAGTTACGTCAAGGCTCCCTTAAAAAAATACTACTAACCTGTACGAGAGAATACCCAATTTTGATACCCTGCAACGTGCCATGCATAGTAACCAAGCAATCCTCTACCTTTAACATAATTAACCTTTTCTCTAACACTTCGTGTATCATCATAGCTAATCCAATTATTTCCAGAGTAACAATAATATCCAACAATGGTATCATTATACACGGCCGTGGCGCGACTCTGCACTATATAATCCTTAATTTGGTTATATGTCATCGACCCATCGTCGACGGCACTAACATTTGATTTTCCGGCAGCAGGTGCTCTAAGACCGTGAATATTCGCGTTAACCAATCGCCACGCATAGCCATAAAATGGAATTCCAAGTACCAATTTTTCTGTTGGAACACCAGCTTGAAT
Source organism: Nicotiana noctiflora (assembly GCA_032618575.1). Classification (NCBI taxonomy): domain Eukaryota; kingdom Viridiplantae; phylum Streptophyta; class Magnoliopsida; order Solanales; family Solanaceae; genus Nicotiana; species Nicotiana noctiflora. Next base: position 168,620 of record JASVEL010001874.1, on the reverse strand, counting down.
CCATGCATTAATTCCATCACTTCCACTAACATGGTCCACAGGATCAAATAATTGTGCATGTGAATTGGTTGGTGATGGTTTTGGTAGATAGAAATCATACGCCATAAGGTTAATCCAGTCTAAGTTTCTTGCCACTGATTCAACTGGGTAGCTGAAATCGACTCGGGGTGAGTAGGAAACCGCCGCCGTGAGAAGTAGTGCCGCCCTGCCGGAATTTCTCGTCTCCGTGTTGATAGCGGTGCGCCACTCGTTTAAAAGAGTACCTGTTTGATTGAGACATAATTAAGTAAGTGTACTCTTTAATAATTTAATTTGTCGGATTGAATGATCACACAGGTATAATTGTCATATGTACTATGCACATAATATGATGGCGGTTGGTCAAGCAGTCTCCCATCGTCTCTTAAAAAAATGATAGGTTCCGTTAAATCCGTTGATATATATTTAAATATACCTAAGTTTGTCATGTCTGTAGCTGATGGAGATACCCAATTAAGATCAAGGCCATGAAATCCTAATTGTCTAGCCAATCTTATTGATGAATCAATAAAACTTTTTCTTGAATTTGGTTGTTTAACCATAATTCCATAGTCAGTTGAATTAGCACTTCCTCCAGCTATAGACAACAAAGTCTTGACTGAAGGATTTTTCCTTTGAACTGTACTTGTAAATTGCCTGAATGAATCTTGATTTTCCAACGAAATAATTAACTGATTTGATTGTGGTTTAAGATCAGCAAATGCACAAAATAGATGAGTGAAAAGTGTTGAATCTATGTTGTTTAGTTCTAATCCACTGTCCCTAAACCAGTACCCTCCCTTAACAACATTTTGGCTATTTGTGCAAACTAGTTGCTGGAGGAGGAAAAATGAGAAAATAAAGGAGAAAAAAGTGACAGAATTAGCCATTAAATTGAAGGTTGATAGCTTATTTAATTTGTGACTGCGAGATTATATAAGTTCGACATTTTGAGTGAAGATTACTGTCTACCGGTGGCTTTTAATTTGCTAAGCATTTACTGCTCCATTAGAAAGTAGTTGAATCTCTCGATATTTCTAAAAGGAGAAAATATCTTTTCTATAATATAAAAAGAAATTACTCATTTTATTAAATGAAAGGAAATAATTATTTTACCTCATGAAAGAAAATAATTTTGCTAAATCATGAAAGGAAATACTCAGTTAGTTAAACAAAGAAAATATTTGTCTACGTCTTCAAAAGAAAGTACTCGTTTTGCAAAACAAAAAAAATAAATTTTTTCTACATCAAGAAAGAAAATATTTAGTTTGTTGAAATGAACAAAATACTTTTTCTATATCCCGAAAAGAAAGTACTTTTTTTGTTGAAATAAAAGAAAATATTTTTTTCTACATTAGGAAAAGAAAAGTACTTGCTTTGTTGGAAAAAAATACTTTTTCAATTTTAGGAAAAGAAAATATAAGTAGCGCGAATATAATCGCACAACTCGACTTCCCTATTTTTAGAAAGATTTTGAATACAGTAGCGCGAATACAGTCCGTAATTAGCTATTCAATTCTTATCTATTACTACTGTAGAGTAATTGACAATAAGAAATTTTACATACCCGAGTTCAAGAATGAGTTATAAAGAACCCTTGGATTTTTCGCTGTCTGCGTGAGAATTTTCTGCTTGCTGCCGTTCGTAAGGTTGAGTTTTCTATCCTTCTTGCCGTGACTGTTTTGTATCTCTCTTTTGAATGGTGAGACTTTAGGCTTTTAAGACTTTTAAGGCTTTAGGCCTTTTTTTTTTTCTTTATTTTTTTTTCGTGGCTATCAGAACACTGTTATTGTTTCTTACTAATTCCAAGGTTTTTGGCCCCCTTTTTTCTTCTTCTTCTATGATTTATTATTATAACTATTTTTCTTGTTTTGTCCTCAATTAACTAATAATTAATGTTTTGTCCTCAATTAACTAATAATTAATGGTACCTACTTTTACTAATTAATAATACTAATATGATTAATATTCTTATATTATATATTCAATTATTTATAAATAGAAAAGTAACTCAAATCAATCACAAGGGTTTAAATCCGTAATAAAAGTATAATTTAAGATTATAAAAAATTAAATTCTTTATTTTGCGGGTCTTGAAACTTTTATAGATTCGAGGTGTGTTACATTTTCTGTACTCCTTCCTCCTCCTCCGAATTTTAGTTTTTTTAAGAATTTAATTATTCTTCTCAAAATTCATACAAAGCCAAAGAAGTAATGTGTTACTTGACTTTTTCACACAAGAATAACGTTAAAATTTGTTCTCGATAACTAAAAAACAATACTTTTGTTGAAGAAGAAAGTATCTTTTCTACAATATAAAAAGAAGTTACTCATTTTATTGAATGAAAGGAAATAACTTTTTTTTTCCTCATAAAGAAAATAATTTTGCTAAATCATGAAAGAAAATACTCAGTTAGTTAAACAAAGAAATTATTTGTCTACATCATCAAAAGAAAGTACTCGTTTTGCAAAATGAAAAAAATAATTTTTTTCTACTTCAGGAAAGAAATATTTAGTTTGTTGAAATAAACAAAATACTTTTTCTATATCCCGAAAAGAAAGTACGTTTTTTTTTAAATGAAAGAAAATATTTTTTTCTACATTAGGAAAAGAAAAGTACTTGCTTTGTTGGAAAAGAATACATTTTCTATTTTAGTAAAAGAAAATATAAGTAGCGAATATAGTCGCACAACTCGACTTCCATATTTTTAGAAAGATTTTGAATATAGTAACGCGAATACAGTCCGTAATAACTAAATAATAGCTACAAAAAATACTCCATGTATTTTATTTTATGTGAACCTATTTGTTTTTTGTTTGTTCCAAAAAGAATGATCCCCTTCTAAATTTAGAAATAATTTAGCTTAAACTTACAATTCTACCCTTAATGTGAAGTTTTTATAACCACATAAATACTTTATGCTCCTTTTAAATTTATTTAGGATCATTAATTTTAAAATTTTTATTTTTTCTTAAACATATGTCTCAATCAAACATTTACATAAATTATAGCGGAATGAATAATTATATAGCTATAGAAAGTTAATATCATAACGGAGGCAGGTAGCATTTATTTGTCAACTAGTCATGTCGCAATGTAAACCAATCGGTCCTGAAACGGAAGAAATCAATGCTCAAGTCCAGCCAGCTGGTTCTCTTAGGAGTACTGCTATTTGACTTTCGGGTCATTGTACCACGAAAGACTTGAACTCTGTCTAAAATTGACCAACTGCAGTTTTTTTTAAGCAAAATCATATACTCCCTCGGTTTATAATTAAATTGGGTAGTTTAACTTGATATGGAATTTTAAAAAAAATTATTTTAAAATTTGTGGTCTTAAAAGTTTAAGCGGTAAATTTTTGTGCGGCCATGACTTTTGTGTGGTTATAAATAGGGCTGCTTATCGAACGAATTGAGCGGTTTTTTACTCTTAACGGTTATCGGCTTTTAAATGTATTAATCTCTTAGCCACTCTATAAGATATCGGGCGGATTGATATCGGATTAGCTCTTATCGGACGGTTTATCAGCCTAATATACATATTCACTAGACTGTATTTTCCCTGTTGGACATGAAATAACTGAACGAATTATTGAGCATGAATCGGAAGCAATGCAGAGATAAGTTTAACACCATAAAAGTAATTGAGAACACCGTTTCAAACAGGTGTTAATTATTATATATATTTATATATATATATATATATATATATATATATATATATATATATATATATATATATATATATATATATACCCCAAACCGATAAGCCATTAATAAAATCTGTTCCTCGTCCGTTAAGTCGTTACCAGTAAGCCTGTTAGACATAGTTTGTATATATATATATTGATTTCCGGCAATAGGAAGAGATTTTGGAGGCCTTAAAAAGCTAAGTCTACTAAGTCATATAGAATGAATATTTGACACACTTCTAAAAGTATATATATATATATATAAATGACTTGGACTTGGGGCTTGGCGCGGGCCGAGTCGAACCATAACAGAATTGATTGAAATGAATATATTGGAGTAGCGGTTGCACACCGCAATAGAATTGATTGAAAGATACATTGAGGATCGGTTGCACGGCACAACGAAATTAAATGAAAATGAATATATAGTGGAACAGGTCGTACGCTGCAACGGAATTGAATATGAATATATTATGGGATCGGGTTGTACGCCATAACAAAAATTGATTGAAATAATAATTTGTTATGACTTGCCACGTTGGCTCGACAGCTGGAATGATTTATCTTATTAATTTCTATTCATGTTTTCCTATTATTATTATTATTATTATTATTATTATTATTATTATTATTTTGTACGTGTTAATGTAAGTGACATGTCTTAGTCTCGTCATTATTTCGTTGAGGTTAGACTTGGTACTTACTGGATACATGGGGTTAGTTGTACTCATACTGCACTCTGTACCTATTCTGCAGATATCGGAGTTGATCCTAGCGGCACAGTAGACTTGCTCGGATTCAACTATTGAGAAGAGACTTGAGATATAGCTGCATGGCGTTTGCAGTTCTAATGTACACTTCTACTTTATCTTAGATGTATCTCTTTCAGACAACTTTATTTTCATTCAGACTTTTATTTATATTATTTTAGCCGCTCGTGCACTTGTGATACTAGTTCTGAGATGGTATTTAGACATCACTGTTATTATGGATTTTTTCACTATATCTCAGAATTTATTTGCGTATTTGTTTCTTTTGTTATTAATTGACTTAAAATAGTTAATATTATTGTAATATTGACTTGTCTAGCAAGTAAAATGTTAGGTATAAATCATAATTACGATCCTGGATGTGAAATTTCGGATCGTAACATTTGGGGTTTGAGTCTTAAATGTGGAAAGCCATTCACGTAGAAAATGGCGAAATATGTCGCTCCCGTTTCTTTATTTTCCATTAATAGCTGCCGCAGCGCATGCTATGCTAAGTCAATGCAAGGACTTGACTAGAGTAAATTAGTATTATTTGAACAATTCTGGACAGGTAAGTAAAATCTTTTCCAATTAATTGACAGCTAATGTGACAAATTTGTTATTTAAATATTAAGTCTTTTTTGTTATGAAATAATAAAAGAACAAGAGCAATATTGCAGAGAAAGAGAGAGAGGAAATTCTTATTGAATTTTGGGATGATTTACAATGGGGTAAGACCCCTCTATTTATAGGAGAAATATGACTTAGTCACAAAGTAAAACTCTCCACAAGATAGACATTCACTCCATATAGAATTATAGACATTCACTCCAAATAGAATTATATTCTTAACACTGCCCCTTAAATGTCTACTCAATAAGTAATGTGTCTCATTAAAACCTTAACTAAAATAAAACCCAATGGGAAAAAAAATCTAGAAAAGGAAAAAGAGTACACATATCTAATAATACGCCTTTTGGTTGCCTCGTTAAAAACCTCGCAAGGAAAACCCAGTGGGACAAAACCTTATAAGGGAAAAAGAGTGCAACGCACATTAACTCCCCCTGATGAGAGCATCAATTCACATCCTTAAGCCTTCGCATCCCGATCTTGTACACTAGTTTCTTGAAGGTTGACGTCGGTAGAGATTTAGTGAACAAATCAGCTATATTATCACTTGAACGAATCTGTTGCACATTAATATCACCATTCTTTTGAAGATCATGTGTGAAAAATAACTTTGGTGAAATGTGCTTTGTCCTATCTCCTTTTATGAATCCTCCCTTCAGTTGAGCTATGCATGCTGCATTGTCTTCATACAAAACAGTGGGTAACTTGTCACATTTCACACCACATTTATCTCGAATAAGATGTATTATAGACCTCAACCACACGCACTCTCGACTTGTTTCATGAATAGCAATTATCTCAGCATGATTAGATGAAGTAGCCACAATTGATTGCTTAGTCGATCGCCACGATATGGCAGTGCCTCCACATGTAAACACATAACCTGTTTGAGATCGAGCCTTGTGTGGGTCGGATAAATACCCAGCATCAGCATAACCAACAAGATCGGGACTGCAATTGTTGCCATAAAATAAGCCTATATCGGTAGTCCCTTTTAGATACCGCAATATGTGTTTGATTCCATTCCAATGTCTCCTTGTGGGAGCGGAGCTATATCTTGCTAAGAATTTAACTGAAAAAGTTATGTCGGGCCTTGTAGTATTGGCAAGATACATTAGTGCACCAATTGCACTAAGATATGGTACTTCAGGACCAAGTAGCTCTTCATTCTCTTCTTGAGGTCGGAATGGATCTTTGTTCACATCAAGTGATCGAACAACCATCGGAGTACTTAATGGATGTGCTCCATCCATGTAAAATCGTTTCAATACCTTTTCTATGTAGGTAGATTGATGAACAAAAATTCTGTTTGCCAAATGTTCAATTTGCAAACCAAGACATAATTTTGTCTTTCCGAGATCTTTCATCTCGAACTCCTTCTTTAAATAATCAATTGCCTTTTGGAGTTCTATAGGAGTTCCAATAAGGTTTATGTCATAAACATATACGACAAATACAACAAATTCCGATGTTGTTTTCTTTATGAAAACACATGGGCAAATGGCATCATTTATATAGCCTTCCTTTTATAAATACTCACTAAGACGATTATACCACATTCGTCCTGATTGCTTTAGACCATACAAAGATCTTTGCAATTTGATTGAAAACATTTCCCGAGATTTTGAATTATTAGGCATTTTGAAGCCCTCGGGAATTTTCATGTATATCTCATTATCAAGTGAGCCGTAAAGGTAGGCGGTAACCACATCCATTAAATGCATGTCTAGTTTTTCATGGACAGCAAAACTAATGGGATAACGGAATGTGATAGCATCCATAACGGGTGAATATGTCTCTTTATAATCAACACCAGGCCTTTGTGAAAATCCTTGTGCAACAAGGCGTGCCTTATATCTTTGCACCTCATTTTTCTCATTTCTCTTGCGTACAAAGACCCATTTATAGACAACAGGCTTAACACCATTAGGTGTTTGAACTACAGGCCCAAAAACTTCACGTTTTGCAAGTGAATTCAACTCTGATTGGATTGCTTCTTGCCATTTTGGTCAATCAAGTCTTTGTCGACATTCTCCAACAGATTGAGGTTCAAGATCCTCATTTTCTTGCATAATGATGGATGAAACATTATATGCAAAGACATAATCCACCACTATATCCAATCGATTCAAATTTGTCTCAATATCGATTGGATTTATTGATAGTTCCTTATTTTCTTGAGTCTCGGGCTCGGTGGATTCCTCATGAATCTCAGAATTTATTAAGTCGTGGATTTCTTCATGAGATTCTTTCATAGTGTCATTTTGATCATTTATTTTCCTTTTTCTAGGATTTCGATCTTTGGAACCTAATGGTCCGCCACGTTTCATGCGTGCTTTTGACTCATTAGCTATGACACTAGAAGATTGTCCAATAGGGACATCAATACGGATTGGAACATTCTCCGCAGGGATATGTGATTTTGTTATCCTTTACATATCTGTAAATGCATCAGGCATTTGATTTGCTATTCTCTGCAAATGAATAATCTTTTGTACCTCTTTTTCACAAATAGAGGCACGTGGATCAAGATGAGATAATGATAGATTTTTCCACAAAATTTCCCGTTTGGTTTCACCAACTTCTCCCCTAATTTTGGGAAAAGTGTCTCATCGAATCGACAGTCTGCAAATCGTGCAGTAAACAAATCTCCCGTTAATGGCTCGAGGTAGCGAATAATGGAGGGCGATTCAAACCCAATATATATTTCTAACCTTCTTTGCGGACCCATTTTGGTGCGATATGGCGGTACTACAGGCACATATACCGCGCATCCAAAAGTTCTTAAATGGGATATATTAGGTTCATGACCCAAAACTAATTGCAACGGGGAATAATTATGATAATTTGTCGGTCTGAGACGAACTAGCATTGCTGCATGCAAAATGGCGTGACCCCAAACAGAAGTGGGCAGCCTCGTTTTCATGAGTAACGGTCTTGCTATCAATTGCAGACGTTTAATTAAAGACTTTGCAAGACCATTTTAAGTGTGAACATGAGCTACAGAATGTTCCACTTTTATCCCAATTGATAAGCAATAATCGTTAAATGCTTGGGATGAAAACTCAGCAGCATTATCAAGTCTAATAGACTTAATTGGATTATCGGGGAATTGTGCCCGTAATCGAATTATTTGTGCCATTAATTTTGCAAACGCGAGGTTGCGAGATGACAATAGGCACAAATGGGACCATCTAGAAGATGCGTCTATCAAGACCATAAAATATCGGAACGACCCACTAGGTGGGTGAATAGGTCCACAAATGTCCCCTTGTATACGTTCCAAAAACGCAGGGGACTCAATTCCAACCTTTGTTGGTGATGGTCTAATAATTAACTTGCCTTAATAACAAGAAGTGCAAGAAAATTCATCATTTAAAAGAATCTTTAAATTCTTTAATGGATGCCCATTTGAGTTTTCTATGATTCGTCTCATAATTGATCCAGGGTGTCCCAATCGATCATGCCAAAGTACAAAAGTATTGAAATCGGTAACGTTTTGGTTTACAATAGAATGTGCTTCAATTGCACTAATTCTTGTCCAATACAGGCCACAAGACAAATATGGGAACTTCTCAATAGCCCTTTTCTGGCTAGAGACATTTTTGGTAATGATGAGATATTCAGGATTATTCTCATCTATTGTCTCAATATGATATCCATTTCTGCGGATATCTTTAAAACTCAACAAGTTCCTCTTGGACTTGGAGGAAAACATTGTATTCTCTATGATAAGTATTGTTCTCATAGGTAGAGTTATAGTAGCTTTTCTAGAGCCTTCAATTAATTTACTACTACCAGAAATTGTAGTAACATCTGCCTTACACATACTTAAATGAGAGAAATAATTCTTCTCTTTGAGTATTGTATGTGTTGTACATGAATCAACTAAACAAATATTTTTACAATTGAACTTTGATCCAAGTTTGCTTTGTGAAATATCCATATTTGCTTAATCTTCTGAAAGAGCTTCTTGAGATGGTAGAGTCTCGTGCTGATAACGTGTTATGAAATAATAAAAGAAGAAGAACAGTATTGCAGAGAAATAGAGAGAGGGAATTCTTATTGAATTTTGGGATGATTTACAATGGGGTAAGACCCTCTATTTATAGGAGAAATATGACTTAGTCACAAAGTAAAACTCTCCACAAGATAGACATTCACTCCAAATAGAATTATAGACATTCACTCTAAATAGAATTCTATTCTTAACATTTTTCAAATATGTTCTTTTTACCTCAACTTATTTTTCAATTATTAACTTTCCATTGATGACGGTGCAGGTGCTTTGATATATTGTTATTGCAAACAATCCAATGGGCATATCTCGTTTTAATTTGGTTATAGAATTTATTCAGATAAATAAGTTTTATAGTTGATTAAAAGCCCAACTGTGTGTAAAGATATAATTAAGATTTTTTTTGTATATTTTTTTAAAATTACATACATTGGCGGAAAATAATAAAACTATAATATTATTTTTCATATGAAAACGAGAAGATAATATCGAAAAACAAAAAGCATCAACTATTTTGGAACGAGGAAATATATTATTAGAACAAACAACAACAACAAACTTAATGTACTCCCGTAAACAGAAAAAAAATATACTATTAGTAGAAAAATAAAATTAGAGAACACGATTTATTATTTATTTTATTTATGTCATGGTTCACATATCTGTCACCTTATTATAAGTAGGATACTTGACAAACACAATTACGTAACCCATCACTTCATCTCTTGAAATGACACTCCCCATGTTTGTGAAGCTGCAAGACACAAGTGTGGGAAATAATAATAATAATAATAATAATAATAATAATAATAATAATAATAATAATAATAATAATAATAATTAATTGAGAAAGTCATAACAATAGAGAAAAACTACTAACCTGTACGAGAAAGTCCCCAATTTTGATCCGCAGCAACGTGCCATGCAAAATAACCAAGCAATCCTCTACCTTTAACATAATTAACCTTATTTCTAACAGTTTGAGTATCATCATAGCTAATCCAATTATTTCCAGAATAACAATAATCTCCAACAATAGTAGCATTATACACCGTCGTGGCGCGACTCTGCACTATATAATCCCTAATTCTGCTATAAGTCATTGACCCATCGTCGACGGCACCAACATTTGATTTTCCGGCAGCAGGTGCTCTAAGACCGTGAATATTCGCGTTAACTAATCGCCACGCATAGCCATAAAATGGAATTCCAAGTACCAATTTTTTTGTTGGAACACCAGCTTGAATCCATGCATTAATTCCATCACTTCCACTAACATGGTTCACAGGATCAAATAATTGTGCATGTGAATTGGTTTGTGATGGTGACCAATTTGGTCCATAGAAATCATAGGCCATAAGGTTAATCCAGTCTAAGTTTCTTGCCACTGATTCAACTGGATAGTTCAATCCATTGACTCGGGGTGAGTTGGAAACCGCTGCCGTGAAAAGTAGCGCCGCCCTACCGGAATTTCTTGCCTCCGTGTTGATAGCGGTGCGCCACTCATTCAAAAGAATCCCTGTTCAATTAAGAAGTAAATAAAAGTGTGTTCTTCAATCGTTTAATCGGAGTGAGAGACATGATATTTAAGTAAATAAAAATGTATTGTGTGTATAAATTTCTAATTTCAAATAAAGTTGTCAAATAATTCAATATAATATCTGAACAAACACACGAGAGTTCAAATATCACAACTAGTGATGGTAAAATGATTAAAAAAAAGATTTAATCGTCTATATTATCTCCTAAAAAAATGAGTTAAATAATAATTTTTTTAAAACGGGTCAAATATGGATAAAAACTCTTATTATCCATTTAGAAAATGGATAATTAATGGATAACTAATGGGTTTAACTTTTATATTTATAAAGCCTCAAATTGGGGTTTCTCAAATTTTGGAAACTAAGAATTCTCTCAGAAATATCATATTCATGAAGTCATATATCCAGAGGCGGATTCAAGATTTAAACTATATGAGTTCAACTATAAAGTCTTTAGCATTGAACCTATTATATTTTTAAAGTTATGGGTTCATATCTATTATTTTTATAATTTAGAGGAATTTTTACGCACAAATTTTTACTCCGTATCAAAAGTTGTAAGTTCAACTAAACCCTTTGCATCCGCCCCTGCATGGACCCGTTTTTTTGTCCGTATTAAATATGGATCGAATCAGATATTTTATCTGTTTTTGACACGTCCCATATCCGACACAACTCGCCTAATTGCCTCTCCTAAATTCACAACTATCTATAGTTGTCCAAAAATAAATTCATGTAAGGGGCCATATGTGCAAAACAAATGAAGAAAATATATGTTTGTCAATAATACCTAAGTTTGTCATGTCTGTAGCTGATAATGGATATTCCCAATCAAGATCAAGGCCATGAAATCCCAATTGTCTAGCCAATCTTATCGATGAATCAATAAAACTTTTTCTTGAATTTGGTTGTCTAGCCATATTTCCATAGTCATTTGAATTAGCTCTTCCTCCTGCTATAGACAACAAAGTCTTGACTGAAGGATTTTTCCTTTGAACTGTACTTGTAAATTGCCTGAATGGATCTTGATTTTCCGGCGAAATAATTAACTGATTTGATTGTGGATTAAGATCAGCAAATGCACAAAATAGATGAGTGAAAAGTGTTGAATCTATGTTGTTTAATTCTAATCCACTGTCCCTAAACCAGTATCCTCCCTTAATAACATTTTGGCCATTTGTGCAAACTAGTTGCTGGAGAAGGAAACATGAGAAAATAATGGAGAAAAGAGTGACAGAATTAGCCATTAAATTGAAGGTTGATAGCTTATTTAATTTGTGGCTGCGAGATTATATAAGTTCGAAATTTTGAGTTAAGATTACTGCCTACCGGCGGCTTTTAATTTGCTAAACATTTACTACTCAATCAGAAAGTGGTTGAATTTCTCAATGTTTCTAAATTGATGGATTATTTCCAGCCACCTAGTCTTATCCTTTTTCTCACGTTATGATGGAAAATTGAGAGTTTTGTTGCCGGTCTTGCATGGTTTCTTATGAAAACAGGGTAGAATTTAGCAATTTTTTGACTTTTAGAGTTATAGATTATAGATATCGGCTTTGCTTGAAGCTCCACGTCTTGTAGCCTCTCCTTTTCGACTACAGCCTGTTTGGACAAGTTTTTTCGTGGCCAAAAGTATGTAATTTTTTAAAGTTAAAGTGTTTGATTAAATTTTTAAATGGATTTTTTTTTTTGAGTAGAAGCAGAAATAATTTTGAAAAAGTAGGAAAAATTAGCTTCTCCCCGAAAGTCATTTTTTTAAAAACACTTTTGAGAAAAGTACATTTAAAATTACTTTTTAGAAGTTTGGCAAAATACTAATTGCTGCTCGTAACTACTTTCAATTAGGGGTGTTTATGGTTCGGTTTGGATCGATTTTTTCCTAAACCAAACCAAGTAAGTCGATTTTTTCTCGGTTTGATTTATGTCGAGTTTTGTCGGTTTTGCGGTTATTTAACGTTTTTTCTAAAATATAAGACACATTACCAAACACATATTCCGGCGACCACATTTTCAACATAACACTATAAAATCAACTGCCCTTTGAGAAATTTATTATTTACCAAGATATATTGATGATAATTGAATCAGATAGTGATGAATAATGTAAGGACTCGAGAAATATATTATTTTTAACGCAAAATGGATTCTTACACTTAACAAAGAAAACTATCATTCAAATTAGAATGTAAATGTAAAGAACTATAGTAAAAGTGCAAACTATTAATATTTACCATGAGTTTTTTTGAAACTTTGTATACAAAAATATACATATATATAAGTGTAGTAATAAATTTAAAATAGCTACTCCTATGGTCGGTTTGTTCGATTTTTTTTTTCAATTTTTTTCTGATTAAGACCAAAACCAAACTAAATTTGATCGATTTTTAAAATTCAAAATCAAAACCAAAAACCAAAACGTATCAATTTTTTTTTATTTGGTTCAGTTTTCGGTTTGGTTCAATTTTTTTTAAATTAATTAGTCAAACCCAAACTATTTCTTACCAATAATAATTTTGAAAAAAATATTTTTTTAAATAAGCTAAAATAATTTTAAAGGTTGACTAAACAAGCTATAAGGCTCTATTTATTAGAAAACTAAAGTAATGCGGAGAAATAGGCCATGATGATGACATAAATTATCAATCCCATTTTTCATGATTTGGCAAAATCCAACAGCAAGTCCCATGTAATCAGTTTGATCATAATGATGGAAAATATGCATTCTGTATGGCAAATTTACAAAGTTTAAATTTACATAAAAGTTCAAATGTGCCATCAAATTTAATAAAATAATATATCTAAATTATCTTATAATCATTAATTTTAAATTATTTATCTTTTAATATTGGGATAATTTCATATAAATACAACTCACACACCTAACTTGCAATATAATAGCCTAGATATCACTTTTCAAATCTATAGCCCAAAAAATAATAGGCTAATTTTTGAAAGACAGCTTATTTTGCTCCCTCGCAAATCTGCTGCCTCGCAAATCAACCTAAAGCTGTCATGAAACTGCCTAAACAATGTAAAATTAAGGTTCCTTGTGGATGTTAAAGGCTTAAGTCTTGAATTTAATTAAAAGGTATGTATTTTGGCATGACTTGTTTCACTTCCTAGTGAAGTTGACATACTCCATGGTTGTTTGCATTTTTATTCCGTTGAATTTGAATAGACTTTCTTTCCAGTTATTGTTCTGCCTCGCAAATCAGCCACAAACGCAACTCAAAAATCCTAAATAATACATATTATCTGAAGGTAAGAAACTCAAACACTTTTATGTGCAATTGCTGAAGCAATCCAACAGGACAAAAGAAAAATAAAAACTTGCTAAATGAATTGTAGAATCCGTCGAACGCTCATACAGCATATTACACAAAAAAGAAGAAGAGAAGAAAGTGTCAAACTTCTATAGATACCTCTTACACGCTAACAATGTATATACATTGTTATAAACTAAAAAAAATATATATATATTTATACAACATTATACACTAATATACACATTTATACACAATTATACAATACTGTATAACTTGTATAAACATGTATAATAGTGTATAAGAGGTGTTTGTATATCCATATACACTGTTATACAAAGTTGATAAAACCTGCTACATAGTTATGTTTTTCCAGAACTTCAAACATCAAACTTCAAAATCTTCCAAAATTACAAGAACTTCAAACTTCAAACTTCAAAATCCTTCAAAATTATATTGAATGTGCACGCTGGAACAGAGGAAGTGGAGCATATGATGTTTGGCAAACTGAAGAAAAGGTTGAAAAATTGACATTGTTGGAAACTTCAAAAAGCAGTGGAACGCACACGTACAACAAAATAATCAGAAATTAAGGGACAAATTCTTCTATAGTTTGTGTTAAAAAAATGTAAGAAGCTTACATTGGCTAAAGAGTAGCTCAGAGTTGGTAGACTATATGTGTATGGAGAAGCAAAAATTATTTGCGATTGAAGAAAGAAAGAAGGTGAATGAATGTATATAAAGAGTTGACACTTGAATGAATAGGAAGCAGAGAGGCGGTGTGAGAGAGATAGGGAATGAAGAAAGAATAAAATAATAAAACCCTAAAAGTGTGTCTTTAATAGTGGGCTAAAGGCTGAAAAATGTATTTCAAATTATGTACAATATGGACTATATAGGGTAAAATATTCAAATATGGGCCATTTTCTGTTGGGGCATTAAGCCAAGTGACATGGGCCGTAATTTTGTCTTTAATATTCAAGCCCAAACTATTTACTACTTACCTATGCGGCCTAAACTATATAACCGCTAATTCCAGCCGCTGCTAATCACTACCAACAACAACTCAATTTTTGTGGACATTGATTACAGCATTAATTCTTGAATGTATGAAAATACTACTATATTATTTTGTTAAAGTTTGCGTATGCTTTATGCGACCAAGAACTAAGCATTGATTTGCCCCATTTTTTCCATCCGTTCGCACTGAAAATTGAAATAACTTCAAGTCTCCGTGGTTTTAGCACTGAAAATAAGTTTTCAACACTAAAATAAAGGGCACAATTCAAAAACTAAATCATAGGAAGAACATATCAATTTTTGAAACTCCATATGAATGAGTTCAAATTGCCATATCTGATTTTTTATAGTGTTTTACTGTTAAAATTTGTTAGTTATTGTTCTTTGATGTGTATATTGTACCTTTGATGATGATTTTTGGAGATTTATTTCACAAAAAATTAAATCCACCATTAAAGGACATTGAAGCTTGAAACTCATAACTTGGTTTGTTTGAGTTTTTAATTGTTTTGATCCGATCCTGTATATGTTTATTTGAAAAGTTGATTGGAGGTTGTACGTAAAGTTTTAGTCAATTTGGTGGAGATTTTATAATAGATTTTAGAAATTTGGATTGAAATATAGTAGAACCAGAGAAGAAGGTGAATTTGTATTGTATACCTAAATATTATACAAATATACCATTTTAGTATACAATTCATTCCAACTATATGCCCTATTAGTATAGCTATATACTATATTGGTATGATATGCTAGTTGAATTATTTTTTTGTTGTATTAGCTGAATTTAATTGGTACAATATTTGATTTCTTTTAATAATAGTAATATAGTACAATATCTTGAAATACCTTATTATTTTAATATATAGTACATTATATTTTTTATTTTTTTCTTTATGCATGTCTATTATGTAATAGCAGTATAGTGATATAGTTGCCGAGAATTAACTAGTAAATATGTATACTATGTTGGTATAATTATATGCCATATTGGTATCATATGATAGTTTGAATATTATTTTGGTTGTTTTAGCTACATTTCAAGTGAATTTTATTATGAAATTATTTATATGAACATGAGTCGCAATGCTAAAATTTTTGTGTGCTGGTGGACAAAATTATGTGTATTATGTAATAGTTTTTATAGTTATAGGCAATTGTTGGAACGACCCCATACAACTATATACACTCTTAGTATGCGAAATGAGCAAGTTGTTTTGCGAAGATTTAGATTGCAATACGAGCATATAATTTTCTCATACTTTTATTTCGTCCTTTAATATTTTGGTACAATAGTATAGTCGCAGATAGTTGTAGCAATATTCTAGAGAAATCATATGTGCCGTTGGTATACATATATACTATATTGGTGTCACATGGTACTAAAAGTCTTTTTTACTACTTATACCTTTGTTGTATTTTTTAATATTTTATTATTATTTTATTCTAACTAGTTTATATGAAGATTTGGATGCCGTAGATTATGTTTTCTTACTCTTTAACTGGTTGTATTACTGCTAATGATAGAGTGTGTACTTATATATATATATATATATATATATATATATATATATATATATATATATATATATATATATATATATATATATAGAGAGAGAGAGAGAGAGAGAGAGAGAACAAACAAGAAATATCCATCTCATCACGTATTGATTCTTAGAATCTGATTATGTAATCTATGGTGCCCAACAACAGTCAATATGATATTCAGTGAATTAGATCAAGTGACAACTGATATTATTTCAGTTTAATAATTGAATTTAAAAACGAGAAAAAAATAAAACAAAAGATATATTGTACTAGTTGTATTAAAAAAGGTGAACGAATATTTACTATATCAATTATCTTTTCTTATTGTATAAAAAAGAATAATAAGAAATAATGAAAATGACAAATGAAATTAGATTATGAAGAGAAAAATAATATATATAAACAATTAAATGAAATAGAAAAAAACAAGAAAAAAGAAAAAGGAGAAAAAAAAAGAAAAAAAAAAAGAAGAAAAAGAAGAAAAGTAACATTGGAAAAAAAAATTGGTGAATAAAGAAAAATTCTCAAAAGCTACGATGGATAGAAAATATAATTAGTTTATGATAGAAAAATAAATGAATAGACAAGAATAAATAATTTTGTTTATTCTCCAAAAAATACATGGACATAAACCTACAACCGACATTATCATTTTGGGCCATATATGTCATTATGCACTAACACAATCCTACTATTACTAGGTCTTGCCACGTGTCATTGTAAACCCTTCATTACTTACCAGCCCCTTCCCTCTCACCCTTTTTTACGAGTGGCATATGTGAGCTATTTTATTAAGTTCAGTGACACATTTGAGCCATTTCGTTAAGATCAATGACATATCCGAGCCATTTCATTATGTAAATTTGTGTTCAATAGGCACACTATTATTGGAGTTGAAGTATTTAATATGTACAAATCTTAGTTGACGTGTTAAAATGTAAATTGGAGCCAACTTTAAGGAGCTATTATATATTTGGCCTATAATTTATATGTATACCGGATGGGGGCTGCTAATATTTTTGGTCGAGCGGCTAACTATGTAACTTCTCCGGAAGAAAATATACAGCGCTGTAATTATTTTTGATCGACCAACAAATATGTTAAAAGCCTAATATATTTCCTTAACTGTTGGGCTGGAGTTTTGGACCAAGCCCAGTTAAACTGATGCAACTTAAGGCCCATTAGGCTTAGATGGAGCTATATATAGATGCTGTCTTATAAATCTGAACCTATTTTGATTCCCTCTCAATTCTCAATCATAAAACCCCTCCTCCTGCGTTAGGTTGTACGAGCAGTCAAGCGCCATTAGCGTACACAATAAATCAGGTTTACGTTTTTACATTCTGCTAATTTTTTTTTTTTTGTGAAATCATAATTACAGCTTCAAATTTCGTCTTCAATACATTGATTTTGGTCCTTGTAATGTAATATTTACATGCATTTCATTGTGTTTATTTTTATCGCACTAATTAATTGAAGTTGAAATCATAATTACAACTTCAAATAATCGCACCTAGAAAAAAGAACTGTTTTGTTCTTTCTGCAGGGGCGGAGTTAGAGTGTAGTTTACAGGTTCAGCTGAGCCTGTACCTTTAGTCCAAACCCTATACCTTAGCTCGCAAATTTATAATTGTAAAAATTATTAATTTAGAATCCAGTAACTTAAAAAGTTAGAATTCAGAAACTAGAAGCAAATTCTAGCTCCGCCTTTGATTTTCTGCTTTCATGTTATGAACTATCTGGTTAATAATTCATAGGAACATAATTCTTTGTGACCTTGAAGGTTTGGTTTAAGTTAAATTGGTGTCAAAATCGTAATTTGAGTTATTTTTTGTTTTCCTTTGTGATGTTCGTTTTAAGCTTCATACTTTCTATGCATTTTATTTTGAGAGGTTGATTTGAGCTTGAGTCAGTGTGGTGTCAGAAAGATGATAATAGTAACAGTTACAAGAAGGTAAAGTGAAAACATAGAAATTAATCTACTTGGTTGTTGTTGCATGTGGGATAACCATTTCCCTGTACCCCTAAGGCTTGCTCTCTCCGCCAGTGAATTGGTATGCTGAAGTTTGGACAGATTTCTAATCGGTTTTCCCTTCTAGCCAATTACACAAGCCATGCCCTTTGCACGAGCCACCCCCTCTTTGCTGAGGTAGTTGGAATTTCCTTTCTTGAATAAAAAAACTGTACGGTTTCCTAGGTGCGATGATTATGATGGCTGAAAAGGTTAAAAGTGGATGATGTAGATCTTTATTTCAAGTCACATGGAGGAATTTGTCTTGAAAATAAATGCTGACTTATGTAAGAATAATACCAAATGAATGCTAAGGATCCATATAAGCAATATCGATTTGTTGGGATTAAGGCTTAGTTATTGTTCTTTATGCTCATAGGAGGTGCACTATTTATTAGGAGTTTTTAATCGATTAGAGATTTGTGATCAGTGTTGTGATAATTGTTGGGTTTAGGAAACCTCTAATTTTAAAGAATTCTTATAGCCTTAGGGGTCATTTGGTACATGGGATAAGGCTAATAATCCCAGGATAAAGTTTGAGAAACTTATCCTGTGTTTGGTTTGCGGTATTAACTGATCTGGGGATTACTCTTACGCTAAAATAGTGGAATTAGTTATCCCATATAGAAGGTGGGATAACTAATCCCATGGGATATCCGACCATTGTACCAAACAACCCCTTAGATGTCAAACTCCTTACCAGTAATTAAAAAATTATTTACCAGTGTTGGAAATGAACAGTTCGAAGAGAGACAGGATATAGAGGATCATATGACCGACCCAAACTGGTAATGATATTAAGGCACGATTGTTTTATTAGTCGATCAACTTGCCATCTATGTTCGCTGGTAGTCTATAGGAGAGTGTGAGCTGAATAATGTGCTTGTAAAAGAACTACATAAAGCCTTTTTCTTAAGTTACGCCCTAATAAAGCTATAAATCTCTGTTGGTCATAGAACAGAATCATCAACTAATGTTATTGTGGATGCTATTGTTGGCCTTTTCTGGAAGATGGATGCACATAACAAGTATATGAAGCAAGTACTTTTGGTAGGCATTCCGATGTGACTTCAACCAAATATTATTTGCAAATATTGAAATGTTATTTGCACATGAATGCCTGTTTTACTGTTTTGTCCATTATTTCAACTTCAATTTGAAGTTGAAAGACTTGTTTTATGAGTATTTCAAGTGAAATAATTTACTCTCAAAGCTTAAAACTGTTTTTCAAGTGGAATTCATGTCCAAACACAGTTGATTCAACTTCCACTTGAAGTACTCATTTTTTAATTTTAACTGAATTTTATACAAACAGAGCATAAAACGTTCATCCTCTTTATTTGAAGGTGAAGATCAGCCTCCAAAGGGAAATATTCTTAATTTAAGAATCCAACTATATTATGTTGGTATGGGTCATGGATTCCTGGTCTACTTTCGGAAGGGCTTCCATTTCTTGCTTCCCTGAAGTATACTACTAGTTATGCATTGTCTTTTCTCTTGCAAAATAAAATGTAGCACTACTGCTATTATCATATCGGGAGTGGCCAAGGTTTGAACCCATGTCTTAAAAAGTAATTTAGTTATCATGTCGGTGTAATAAAAAGTTGTTGAATGATTTGCACACATGCTTTGCGTCAAAACAAGTTGTTGGTTAAGTTCAGACTGCCTTTTCTCTTTGCTTAATTCATGGGAGTTTATACATATTGTATACTAAAGAGGCAGAAATTTTAATTTGCATGATTCTATGAAAGCATGTACCAGATCTGCTCTTTTATAGACCCTTGTGATCCGGCGCATAGCGGGAGCTTAGTGCACCGGGCTGCCCTTTTTTTTTTTTTTTTTTGTTTTCCTGTTTGCGAAAGAAACAGGAGAATTGCTATCTTGTAAAATTTCATGGTAGCATTAAACCACCCCCCCCCCCCCCCAAATAAGGGAAATTAGTCTTTTTCATAGTAAAGAGATGGTGCTTTGAAGCTTAAATAGCTTGATTGGAGCTTAACTCGATTCAAGTAGTAAACACTTTGAAACCTCAGTAGTAATTCTAGACTTTCTGCAAATTTAGTTATTTGCCCAGGAAGAAAAAAGACAAATATGGTCTCCTTAATGAAATCCTAGTCAACACAGACACTGAAATGTATCAGTGTACTATTGATATTATGAAAAGACTATATTTACAGGCTCTTATATGTAGCTCTATTTGGTATTGAGCTTAGATTGTGTCAGATTGGAGCGTAACTCGATTTGGGTATTAAACACTTTTGAACTTTAGCAGTTAGCAGTAACGTTCGACCCTCTGCAAAAATTTTTATTTTCTCAGGGAGAACAAACAAGAAGCCATAAAATATGAATACCTTCATGCAGGGGCGGAGGCAGGGGGGCGTAAGGGTGTTCACCCAAACACCCTTTGCCGAAAAATTACACCGTGTATATAAGGTGAAATCTATTTTTTAACTCTATATATATATATTATGTTTTGAACACCCTTGACACAAGGCAAATTGGCTCAATGGTTAAGGGTGTTCAAATTTTTTTTGAACACCCTTAGTATAAATCCTGCCTCCGCCACTGCCTTCATGAGACCCCAGTCACTGAATATGTGTATTTGAGTGTGCTATTAATTTGATGAATAAACTACATCTGCATGCTCTTGTATGTACCTTTGTTATCTCTTTTTATCTGGTACTTACTGGTTATCTTACTTCTGTGTTTTCAGGTTGAGACGTTGACAAAAATATGGCTAAGCATCATCCTGACTTGATCATGTGCAGGAAGCAGCCAGGAATAGCTATTGGGCGTCTTTGTGAAAAATGTGATGGCAAGTGTGTTATATGTGATTCTTATGTGCGTCCTTGCACATTGGTACGAGTTTGTGACGAATGCAACTATGGTTCTTTTCAGGGTCGTTGCGTGATCTGCGGAGGTGTAGGTATATCTGATGCTTACTATTGCAAAGAGTGTACACAACAGGAGAAAGACAGGGATGGTTGTCCTAAGATAGTCAATCTTGGGAGTGCTAAAACCGATCTGTTCTATGAACGTAAAAAATATGGTTTCAAGAAAAGATAGTATGGGTTTTCTTGTTTAGCTCTCGCCATAATATACCAGGACTATCGTGCAAGTTTGACAGCATCACAATCTTTAGCATTCACTCTATGTTTCTTGGCATCTGGAGTTTTAACTTTTTTTGTACCAGATGAGATATTACAACTTGTATTTTCTGTAGCAACATCTAGTTTAGGCTTAAAGTAAATGTTGAACATAAATGTCTTCTTGTTTGGATGGTTGGTGAAGCAGGGATTTCTTTTAGAAACTATCTTAATATTTTGATGTGGAATACATTTTTACTTATGTTTGACAGAAGTAAAAACCATAGTAGAGGCCCAATTTCACATTTCTGATATTTTTCGAGAAGTTGCTTTGCACATCTTTTAATTGTCTGTTAATGAAAATAAACAAGAAAATAGAACACAGTAACTTGCGATGAATTCTGTCGAACTTTAATGCCCCTTAACTGAAGTATTTTCACAAGTAAAAGAGTGCTGCATTTGATTTTCACCTTTCAGCAAGATGAGGTTCATTTGTATGTATTTGTACGTAGAGATGGATTCGGGATTTAAAATTCATAGGCTTTTATAGTAATCTCATGTTAATATACAATAGTAATTGAGTTTAAAGTCTAATATTTATAAATATGTCTATAAGGTCTTGACAATAGCTATTGGGTTCCATGCAGACAATATATCCATCCAACTTCACATTTTTCCAATTGTTCACTTTTTTGTCAAATTAATACTCCATTTCCATTTTCTAGATGCAAATTATCATTAAACAATGCAGGATCATTTGTGTTTTGCACCTATAAGAAAGCTAAAGAATTTGTTGCATTATAAGTTGTGATTTCATTCAGGTAATAATGCAGTATTCTCACAACTCATTATCTAATTCAAATTCGGAATATTCGGATGGCATCCCGAAGAGCTCGAGTGTGTTTTAGATAAGTTTCGGACCATTTTGGAGTTGAGAGGCAAATTTAAGTGCTGGCCGCACCTACGAGGTTTGGTGCGCAAGTGTGATGTCGCACACATGCTCTTACATTGGATGCTATAATACATGACATATGTCTTACATATTCTCTTATTACTGCATGCCAAATATATTGTACTGTGTATTTGTTGAAAGAGGCGAAGCAAAATTTGAAACTTATGGGTTTGGCATTGCAATCATTTTAAGTTCATAGGTTCTAAATTATATATTTTGTACATATTCAATGAAATTTTTAAGTAAAATATAGTGTGTGAACAAAAGTTACTGGGTTTGACCGAATACATATATTTTAGCTCTGCCACTATTTGTTGATGTGCTGACATTATATTTACAACACACACGTGATACTCATAAGATACATACTAATTATCAAATTATTAATTCGATTTTTATCGATCCTATGCATGATACTATATGCCAAATATATTGTATATGTGTTTGTTGATCTACTGACATTATATTTATACATACACGTTATATTCAGAAGGTACATACTTTAATTGTTAAATCATTAATTGGATTTTCTTTCTTTACTTCTCGTTATTATTTTACCTTATGATATTTTGTTTACTTTTAAATCCCAAAAATAAAAGAGAATAAAGAAGAAAACAAAATTTCCCTCATCACTCCATAACAGATTCATACCTACTCAGTTAGCACTTCCCTTTCTCTAGGAAAAATGCATGGCACACTGTCACTCTCTCATTCACACAAAAAATATTTCGAACCAAACTTTTCATTCTTCACAAATTATCACTTCTCTTTTTTTTGTACTTACTCAGTGTTCGATATCTGCTTTTGGGCTCGATTAATATTCGTCATGAAAAGTTTTAGGGGACAAAGTGCTATATTCTAAAGGAAAATTCATATACAATGTTCAAACATCGGACTTTTAATTAAGAACGCACCCAAATACTAGTTGCAATTGATATGGAATAGAAAGTTTTAAATTTATTAAGTTCTGACCCATTTTCTCCGGAAATCCGAAAACTCTTCTTTGTGGTGATAATATATATCAAAATATCAAGTCCGCGCAGTCGTCTTAATTATACTTTTTCTTTTATACTTAGTAAGAGTACTTATCGCTTCACTAGAGACGGAAATATTGAGGGGTCAACAGAACCTGTAAACTTCGGGTAATTTAAATCATGACTTGGCCGTTGGCACCCTAAACACTAAAAGCCTTTAGGGACACTAGTTGAACAGCATATTATGCTCCGTCACATTAAAATTCTAGGTCCGTCTCTGCGCTTCACCACAACCGTTAGTGGTAACTATCCCTTCTACTTAATATCTTCCTTACTCTTGCTATATATACACACAAATAGCAGAGAGATAACCATAATAATCTCACCACACCAACCCAAGAGCTTCTTCTTTTCAGCACTACTAAACTTATATATCTTTTTTTGCACTTCAACTTATTACTCTTTCATCTATAAACCAAAACACAGTACTTAACTCACCCCATTTAAAAGCACTGCCTTTTTCTCTACTTCTTCCTTTTAACACTTTTTCCGAGCTGAGTTCATGTCCTTTGAACGTCGTCAACCAAATTCCAACGACAATTCTACCTAAATGACACACTGTGACATGTGAAATGTCCTTTTGCGTCGAAATTATGGTTTTGTTGCAAAATTTTTGAGTGGCGAACATCAACTCGTACTAGTAGATTAGGTAGTAACAAATCATGAATTCATGATTCCTACTCTTGTGTTAAATGTGCCAAACCAAAAAGAAATTTTGTCAATGTATATATTATCTGGTTTGTTGCTTGATAATTTTATAATTTTTTTCCAGATGAACGTACAGAATTTAGAATGTGCATAACTAAGGTACATGGCCAAGAGAAGGTTTGGTGGGGCTGAAATATGTGGCGGATCATATCAACACCACATATTTCTAGCACATTTGTCTGCGATATAGGAGACATGCTAAAAGTATTCGATTTGCTTTGTAACTTTTTCATCATTTTCACACATCTGCTTATGTTATTCTTATTTAATTTGCTGGTTATTGGTTGATCTTATCAATCAAATTTAATGAATCAACGTTCACGGCGTCATCAAAAACTCTCCCAATTGAATATCAGTGCCAATATGAATCAACGTGGCACTGAATATTCAATTGATGACCCCGTGAACATTGATTCATTAATATCGTTTGATAAAATCTACCAATAGTCAGCAAACAAGAACAACTTAAATAGAGGTGTGAAAATGATAAAAAAGTTACGAAACAAATACATTTAAAATGTCTCCAATATTGCAGAAAATTGTGCTAGGTATATGATCTGCACACATTTCAGTCCCACCAAAACCCTTCTCTTGAGTTGTCATGTCAGCATGTACCTCAATTATATATGCATGTTTTAAATTTTATGCATTCATATGAAAGACTTTTCAATAATCAAGAAAGAAGCAGGCAATATACATTGACAAATATCTTTTTTGGTTACCATCTTCAACACAAGGGTAGCACTGAATCCATGTTTTAATTTGTTGCTACCCGTGTCTATTAGTACAAGTTGGTATTCAGTATTCACCAACCAAAAGAGAATTGCGCTGTAATTTATCCTTTATATTTGGCTTATTACACATCTTTATTTTAATTTTTCATAATAATTTTTTTGACCTATTTATTGTTATTTATTATCTGTCACCCGAAAGCGGCAACTAATTCCAGCATATGCTTTGCAAATCAAAAAGTATTTATATGGGTAAGTCTGAATATGTTTTCCTTCTATTTCGTTTACCTTTTTCTGCAATAGAAAATTATGTTGCAGGCAATAAAAATGGGAAATAAACCGAGAGTAGCTCACAATGATCTTTGTACCAATGAATCTTCTATAAATAATTTTTCAGATAATAAAAATCGGAGGAGTAAAAC
This sequence comes from Nicotiana noctiflora, assembly GCA_032618575.1. NCBI lineage: Eukaryota > Viridiplantae > Streptophyta > Magnoliopsida > Solanales > Solanaceae > Nicotiana > Nicotiana noctiflora. The sequence goes on along the minus strand of JASVEL010001874.1, from coordinate 143,197 downwards.
AACAATGGAGATGAAAATAGTAACGTTTTTTAAAAAATATTTAAAATTTAAACAAAAAATATATTAGAAAAGGCAACTTAGTTATATCGTTATTCTTTTACATTAATAATAAATATGTTAAAGGAATTATTACCAAAAAATTATAATAAATGAGGTAAATATAATATTGTAAAGCACAAGAGACTTAAGTGCAATAGAGTCAAATATGAAGGAAGGTTTGTAAAATTATCACACAAAAAAGTGAGTGAATACATAAGAAGCTCTAATACTAAAATATTACAACTAAAATTTAAAAATAGAAGGGAGAAATCCTCTTGGCCACACCGTTTTTTGTCAGATTGACAAAAATAGGGTCATTTAGATAATTTTACGCCCCAATTAGGGTTTTAGACGTATCTCTATACTCATAATACCCTTTCAGTTAATTTTGAATATTCTTTCCCACCATTTAATATTTGTCTTCTCAATACATGGAAGATCTCAAAAGTTCAAACCCTACTTCCCATAAAGCTTTTCTTTTATTTTTCTTTTTACATATTTTTAGTCTTTGTTTGTAATATACACCCATATAATTCAAAATAATTTATTTATATACATGTATTTGATTGTGCAATTCATATATTTTTAGTATTTGATTGTATATTTCGTATATTTTTTAGTATAATAAGGTCTTCAAAGCCCTACTATTTAATAGGGAGGAGTAGTAATGTTATGAAAAGAATGACAGGTATTGGGGGTATTGTTAGGGATAGCAATGAAAAGCTTGTCATATGCCAAGGATCTTCACTTATGCACAAACAATACGACAGAAACACAAACTGCACTTTTTGGAATTGAGTAGATTGCCTTTAATAGGATTCACAATGTCATTCTAGAAGTGAACTCTTTATTGATTGTTAATATGCTTACTTGATCTTTTCACCTTTTTGGGAGATTCATGATGATATTTTAAATATGAAAAAGATTATTCAGAGTCATCGAATTGAAGTTCAATATTGCTATAGAGAGGAAAATTCAGTGGCAGAAACACTATCAAAATATGATGCTACATTGGTTATTCTACCTATTGCTACCATCTTCCTCAATGTCCAAGATCTACCTAAGGAGACTGTTGGGGTATATCAAATGGATAGGTGGCAAATGCCTTCATTCAGATTCAGGAGATCAAAAATGAAGAATTTGCGCCTAGATGGAGTGAATGCATAAGAAGCTATGATACTAAAATGTTACAACTAAAATTTAAAAATAGAATGGAGAAATCCTTTTGGACACACCGTTTTTTGCGAGATTGACCAAAATCGGGTCATTTAGATAATTTTACACCCCAATTAGGGTTTTAGACGTATCTCTATACTCATAATACCCTTTCAGTTAATTTTGAATATTCTTTCCCACCATTTAATATTTGTCTTCTCAATATATGGAAGATCTCAAAAGTTCAAACCCTACTTTCCATAAAGCTTTTCTTTTATTTTTCTTTTTACATATTTTAAGCCATTTTTTGTAGTATACACCCATATAATTCAAAATAATTTATTTATATACATGTATTTGATTGTGCAATTCATATATTTTTAGTATTTGATTGTATATTTCGTATATTTTTTAGTATAATAAGGTCTTGAAAGCCCTATTATTTAATAGGGAGGAGTAGTAATATTATGAAAAGAGTGGCACGTATTGGGTGTATTGTTAGGGATAGCAGTGAAAAGCTTGTCATATGCCAAGGCTCTTCACTTATGCACTCACAATACAACTGAAACACAAACTGCACTTTTTGGAATGGATTGCCTTTAATAGGATTCACAATGTCATTCTAGAAATGGACTATTTATTGATTGTTAATATGCTTACTTCATCTTTTTTACCGTTTTGGGAGATTCATGATGATATTTTAAATATGAAAAAGATTATTCAGAGTCATCGAATTGAAGTTCAACATTGCTATAGAGAGGAAAATTCAGTGGCAGACATACTATCAAAATATGATGCTACATTGGATATTCTACCAATTGCTACCATCTTCCTCAATGTCCAAGATCTACCTAAGGAGACTGTTGGGGTATATCAAATGGATAGGAGGTAAATGCCTTCATTCAGATTCAGGAGATCAAAAATGAAGAACCTGCGCCTAGATGGAGTGAATGCATAAGAAGCTCTGATACTAAAATGTTACAACTAAAATTCAAAAATAGAATGGAGAAATCCTTTTGGCCACACCGTTTTTTGCCAGATTGACCAAAATCAGGTCATTTAGATAATTTTTACGCCCCAATTAGGGTTTTAGACGTATCTCTATACTGAAATACCCTTTCAGTTAATTTTGAATATTCTTTCCCACTATTTAATATTTGTCTTCTCAATACATGGAAGATCTCAAAAGTTCAAACCCTACTTCCCATAAAGCTTTTCTTTTATTTTTATTTTTACATATTTTTAGCCTTTTTTTGTAGTATACACCCATATAATTTAAAATAATTTATTTATATACATATATTTGATTGTGCAATTCGTATATTTTTAGTATTTGATTGTAAATTTTATATATTTTTTGGTATAATAAGGTCTTCAAAGCCCTACTATTTAATAGAGAGGAGTAGTATTGTTATGAAAAGAGTGGCTGATATTGGGATTATTGTTAGGGATAGCAGTGGAAAGCTTGTCATATGCCAAAACTCTTCACTTCTACACTAACAATACGGCTGAAACACGAGCTACACTTTTTGGAATAGAGTGAGTTGCCTTTAATAGGATTCACAATGTCATTCTAGAAATGGACTCTTTATTGATTGTTAATATGCTTACTGGATCTTTTTCACGGTTTTGGGAGATTCATGATGATATTTTAAAGATGAAAAAAATTATTCAGAGTCATCGAATTGAAGTTCAACATTGCTATAAAGAGGGAAATTCAATGGCAGACACACTATCAAAATATGATGCTACATTGGATATTCTACCTATTGCTACCATCTTCCTCAATGTTCAAGATCTACCTAAGGAGACTGTTGGGGTATATTAAATGGATAGGAGGCAAATGTCTGCATTTAGATTCAGGAGATCAAAAATGAAGAACTTGCGCCTAGATGGAGTAGGATGATTATTGTATATATGTTTGTGTGTGTACATTTTTGTCATAAATAATAATATGCCCCTTTTCTTGAAAAAAAAAAAGCCCTATTATTTAAACAGACCTACACTACAATATTATGTATATATAGCTATAAATACTTTGCTACATGTATAAAAATCGTGGCTAATAAATAACAATAGACACAAAAATTAAAATTTCATGGATATTTATAATTTCATAAAAATATATAGCTACAAAATAAAATTGGCAAAGCTAATTTATCATTTTTGTTATATTTGATAAATGCCGCGGCAATAATTATACAAATGGTTACAAATTTATTGCTACAATAAAATTTGTAGCTAATCGTATTTTATTTTTTGCCACGCATTTGAAGTTATAACAGTTATATAGCCACAAAAACTTACTTCTGACAAAGTGTTATAACTAAATAGATATTTTTTATTCAAATAATAAAAGCATGTGGCAATAACTGGATTAATAGCTATAAATTTATTGTTACAACGATATTTTATAGCTAATTGTGAGTTCTTGCCACATGTCTGAAATTACTATAGCAATATTAATCTTTTAGCCACAATATGTCTGACAAATTGTTGTAGTTGAATAGATATTTTTGCTTCAATTGTGAAAATTTATGGCAAAAGCTAACTTAATAGCTACAAAGTTATTGTGATATAATAAAATATTGTAGCTAAATATAAACTTTCGTCACATGTTTGAAGTTATTTCTTATAACTTGAATTTTTAAATAATTTTTATATTCTATATTTATTTCAAATCATTATTGTGCTAACTTGTTATAGTTGTAGTAACTTCAAACATGTGACGAAAGTTTATATTTAGCTACAATATTTTATTATATCACAATAACTTTGTAGCTATTAAGTTAGCTTTTGCCATAAATTTTCACAATTGAAGCAAAAATATCTATTCAACTACAACAATTTGTCAGACATATTGTGGCTAAAAGATTAATATTGCTATAGTAATTTCAGACATGTGGCAAGAACTCACAATTAGCTATAAAATATCGTTGTAACAATAAATTTATAGCTATTAATCCAGTTATTGCCACATGCTTTTATTATTTGAATAAAAAATATCTATTTAGTTATAACACTTTGTCAGAAGTAAGTTTTTGTGGCTATATAACTGTTATAACTTCAAATGCGTGGCAAAAAATAAAATACGATTAGCTACAAATTTTATTGTAGCTAATCGTATTTTATTTTTTGCCACGCATTTGAAGTTATAACAGTTATATAGCCACAAAAACTTACTTCTGACAAAGTGTTATAACTAAATAGATATTTTTTATTCAAATAATAAAAGCATGTGGCAATAACTGGATTAATAGCTATAAATTTATTGTTACAACGATATTTTATAGCTAATTGTGAGTTCTTGCCACATGTCTGAAATTACTATAGCAATATTAATCTTTTAGCCACAATATGTCTGACAAATTGTTGTAGTTGAATAGATATTTTTGCTTCAATTGTGAAAATTTATGGCAAAAGCTAACTTAATAGCTACAAAGTTATTGTGATATAATAAAATATTGTAGCTAAATATAAACTTTCGTCACATGTTTGAAGTTACTACAACTATAACAAGTTAGCACAATAATGATTTGAAATAAATATAGAATATAAAAATTATTTAAAAATTCAAGTTATAAGAAATCGAGAACATAGTTGGCCTAATAGCTACAATTATTTGTTATGATAGATTGATATCTGCGACAATCAAGATAGTCAATTGGATGACCGTTTGGGTCATCACAATTGACTATCTTGATTGTCGCAGATATCAATCTATCATAACAAATAATTGTAGCTATTAGGCCAACTATGTTCTCGATTTCTTATAACTTGAATTTTTAAATAATTTTTATATTCTATATTTATTTCAAATCATTATTGTGCTAACTTGTTATAGTTGTAGTAACTTCAAACATGTGACGAAAGTTTATATTTAGCTACAATATTTTATTATATCACAATAACTTTGTAGCTATTAAGTTAGCTTTTGCCATAAATTTTCACAATTGAAGCAAAAATATCTATTCAACTACAACAATTTGTCAGACATATTGTGGCTAAAAGATTAATATTGCTATAGTAATTTCAGACATGTGGCAAGAACTCACAATTAGCTATAAAATATCGTTGTAACAATAAATTTATAGCTATTAATCCAGTTATTGCCACATGCTTTTATTATTTGAATAAAAAATATCTATTTAGTTATAACACTTTGTCAGAAGTAAGTTTTTGTGGCTATATAACTGTTATAACTTCAAATGCGTGGCAAAAAATAAAATACTTATTGCTACAATAAAATTTGTAGCTAATCGTATTTTATTTTTTGCCACGCATTTGAAGTTATAACAGTTATATAGCCACAAAAACTTACTTCTGACAAAGTGTTATAACTAAATAGATATTTTTTATTCAAATAATAAAAGCATGTGGCAATAACTGGATTAATAGCTATAAATTTATTGTTACAACGATATTTTATAGCTAATTGTGAGTTCTTGCCACATGTCTGAAATTACTATAGCAATATTAATCTTTTAGCCACAATATGTCTGACAAATTGTTGTAGTTGAATAGATATTTTTGCTTCAATTGTGAAAATTTATGGCAAAAGCTAACTTAATAGCTACAAAGTTATTGTGATATAATAAAATATTGTAGCTAAATATAAACTTTCGTCACATGTTTGAAGTTACTACAACTATAACAAGTTAGCACAATAATGATTTGAAATAAATATAGAATATAAAAATTATTTAAAAATTCAAGTTATAAGAAATCGAGAACATAGTTGGCCTAATAGCTACAATTATTTGTTATGATAGATTGATATCTGCGACAATCAAGATAGTCAATTGTGATGACCCAAACGGTCATCACTTGATTTAAATTGAATTCTATGACTTCGAGGCTTTAAACCTCACTTAGAGTCACCTCAATTTGTATGCGCAGTCCGAGCGCATAGCTGGAAAGCTTAGATGTGAAAAATGATAAGTTTTACTATTAAAATGAATAAATTTGACTTTGGTCAATATTTTGGGTGAACGAACATGGACTCGTGATTCGACGGTCCCGAAGGGTCCGTAGGAAAATATGGGACTGGAGCGTATGCTCTGAATCGAATTCCGAGGTCCCGAGCCCGAGTAATAAATTTTTAAGTGAAATTATTTTCTAAAAATATTTAAGATAATTTTAAATGAAATCTGATTAAAAAGATATGGTATCAGGCCCGTATTTTGGTTCCGGTGCTCGGTACAGGTCTTACATATATTTTAAGTCATTCCTGTGAAATTTGATTAAGAACGAACATCGTTTAACGTGATTCGAACTTAAAGTCCTGAATTTGAAACTTAATGAAGTTTGAGGAAAAACTCTTGATTTTGGAAGTTTAATTCATTGTTTTGATGTTAAATTGGCGATTTGATTGCACGGTTATGTCGTATAATGTTGTTGAGTCAGTGCATATGTTTAGTTAGCAGCCCCGAGGGCTCGGGAGTGCATATGTTTAGTACTTGGGCAAAGATAACTTTTAGACCACGTGAAACTATCTACATTCGGTAAGTAAAAGTATATAAAATTTATATATATACGGCTATCATTTTAAGACTATCATTTTAAGAGTGGCTATACAACGTCATTATTTCCCCAATATGCACCAAGAGTTTCTAGCTATATATGAAAACAACCAAACATCCTTTTCACAACCAAACATCCTTTTCACTTTAAATGAAAAGGCATACAATTAAAAATTCATTTTGTACAAGCAAAGGGCTTAAGTAGAACAAAACCAATAACATAGCTTTCATACCCTTTACAAATCTTGCTACAAAAGCACTCACTAGCTTTCAAACCTTAAAATGTCTTGCTACAAATCACTTATCAAGAAGTTCTGATGGTGGAAAGAAAGTTGGACATGTATAGCTTCCAAGAACTGTATTCCTTTAGAATCAAGAATTTCTATATGTTGCAAGGAATAAGGTAATTGATAAGGTCTGCGTATATACTAAAGGTGTCTAACGGGTGGGCCGGGCCGGGCCGGGCCCAATTTTTTTGAACCCGGACGGGTTCCTTACCGGGCCGGTTCCGGGCTCCTTCTTAGCGGGTTTAACGGGTTGGGGTATTTTCGGGTAAAAATTGACCCGTACGGGTTACGGGTTAAAGGGGCCGGGCCGGGCCGGGTTTAACGTCTTATATTTTTTTTTTTTGTAAATTCGTATAACTATTATAATTTATTTTAATAGTTTGTAACTTTGTATTAATTTAAAGAACACAAAGTAAATGAGAAAAACTTGCACTTATAAAGTTTCAATGTAAGACTTTAAGTTTGTATTTCAAAATTAAGTTAGACTTATAAAGTTTCAATTTAAGAGTTTAAGTTATAATTTAAAAATTAAAGTTTCAATTTAAGACTTTAAGTTTGAAACTTTGAATTTAAAAATTGAAGTTTCAATTTAAGCCTTTAAGTTTGAATTTCTAAATAAAAGTTTCAATTTAACACTTTAAGTTTGATTTTCAAAATTAAAGTTTCAATTTAAGAAATTAAGTTTGAAACATTCAAGTTTGAATTTCAAATTTAAAGTTTCAATTTAAGTTATATTAAGAATTCGTATTACTTTAAAATATAAATTAAAGAATAGAAGGAATATGAGAAAAATTGCACTTGCTGCAAATTGCAAGTGCTTCTTTTATTTCATATTTCATAACTCAAATTTGAAACTTACAAATTGAATGTTTACATCCTTTAAGACTTGAACAAATAACAATAAGTAAATTCAAATATTTTGCATTGCCTTGCAAAGTTCATCATAATCAATATGAACTGATTGGCCTTCTTCCGGAGTATTTAATTCGGATGGGTGACCACTTGTTAATATATCTCCAAGTTCCTCGTCTTCCGGGCGATCAACATCTTCATGTCCTTGATTTCTTCTTTCCGATCTAATCCAATCTCTCATACATACTAAAACTTCCAAAGCATTGCTTCCCAACGAGTGACGCGTATCTCCAAGTTGTTGTCTTGCTTGACTAAATGCACTCTCGGATGCAACAGTTGAAATTGGCACATTCATCACGTCCCTAGCCATTGCGTAGAGAACATGAAATTGCTTTCCATTTTCATGCCACCACCCCAACGGTGAAAAATCCTTTGTGCGAGGCTCATTTTGTTTCTGCAAGTAGAATTGAAGTTCATCAATGTTCTTGCAACTTGTTTGAGTGTTAGAAAAAGTAGAAAAAATATTAAAACTTTCATCTAATCCTTCATCTTCAGTCAATGTAGCAGAAGTGCTACATTGCATAATAGAATTATTAACATTACCTGCAGCTATATCAATTACATTTGCATAATAATTATATAATTGCTGTAAATAATCATTTAAACTGTTCATAGAAGTATATAAATTTGGGGTTTCGATTTCCCCAATCTCCATATAAGTATATAAAGCATTCATTAATTGATGACAATCAGACATTTTAATTGAAGGATTTAAAACTGCACCAATTAAGTAAATCGGAGGAATTGGAAAGAAATATTTTTTGAATTTGTCTTGCATATTTGTCTCAGCAGCCGTATATTTTTCTTTTTTCTTAAATTCAAAGAGTAGAAAAGAAATTTCCGCTATATGTACTAAACCCATAGCAATAGTAGGGTAATAAGATCCAGAAAACTCAACAGTAGCAGTATAAAATTTATGTAAAAATTTAACAACATCATTAATGACCGCCCAAGTATCAATTGTTAACATACGACTTGGATTCGTACAATGTGCATTAGCAACTTCAGTTATTGGATATCTATATTTATAGCAAACTTTTAAAAATAAATATGTATAGTTCCATCTAGTAACTATTTCTTCTGGCATGAATCGGGGTTGAAGGTTATGTTGGACACACTTATCTTTAAATTCCCTTATTCTAGAATGTCTATTATTTCCTTGAATTACACCAACCGCTCTTCTAACAAGACTAATCTCTGTTGAAAATAAATCTAGGCCACTTTTAACAATTAAATTATACACATGACATGCACACCTAACATGAAAAGTTTCATTAACAAGTGGTTGCAAATGCAATTTTAATATTGAAATTGCGGCAGTGTTGTTAGAAGCATTATCAAAAGACATACATAATATTTTTTGTTTGAGATTATAAAATTCTACAACTTCACAAATAGTGTTGCTTATAAATGCAGCGGTATGACTTTGATCTTCATCATATCTAAAAGCAATAATACGTTTTTACATAACAGTATTATCATCTATCCAATGGCATGTAACAGTAACATATTCACGTCCATTAACAGCTTGACCAATATCAGAAGTTAGAGATACTCTACAAGGAAGTTTTTCAAACAAATAACGTAAATATGTTTGATATTGTCCGTGAAGTCTGAAAATATCAACTCTACAAGTACTCCTAGGTATACCTTTAAATAATGGATTGTATATTTTTTGAATATATGTAACATAATATGACGAAGAAGCAAACGAAAAAGGTAGACAACCTAAAGCAATCATTTTCGCTAATTCCTCACGATCCTTCATTTTATCATATTTTACTAACCCTCCAGTAGTAGGGTTAATAGTTGTTTGACTATCATCACCATCTAGGCCCCATTCTATCGGGTGTGAAATTCTCATATGCCTACTAAGCGTTCCAGTTCCCCCTAAATAATCATTTAAACTGTTCATAGAAGTATATAAATTTGCATCTCACTCTATCAGAACCTTCAATTAATTCAAAAAAATTCCAAACCTTACTTCTTTTTCTACGATTACTCGTCGGAACCGTAGGTGGTCTACCCCCGGTGCCACGAGGCCCACGACCACCACCCCTTGTACCAACTCCAACACTACCTACCCCAGCACTAGGTGCACTAGTAGGTGTAGCAGATATCTCTTCTTCAATTCCTATTTCATTATCTTCTATTCCATAATCTTCTTGTAATTGATCATAATCTATATTTTCATTAGGCGATGTTTCGGGAACAATAGATATTGGGCTATTACTACCAGATGCTGAAGAATTACCTCTACTTTTACTCCCCCTACCAGTAACTTTTCTACACGCTTTTTGAGCAGCACTAAACATATTGTAAAATTTAAGGAATAAATAAGCTCAAAATAAATATGCAATTAAAATATTAATAAGAGAAAGAGTTGGAGGGAGTGCACCGAATTAGAGCACTTGGTTATGCAATTCCGAATTTTCGATGTTACCACGAACAAACGTCAAGCCAATATTCCAACTTGAAGTTCAAAACCCGAATGATAAAATACTATAATTGAATTTCAATTATTCAACAAAAATGAGCCAAATAAATTCGAAGATGAAATGAGAAATTATTAAGACTTGAAGTTGAAGACTTGAAGTCTTGAACTAGATAATTAGAGAATAGGTGAATGAGAGAATTTGAGATTGAGATGAGAATTTTGAGTGAGAAATGAAGAAGGGGGAGGGGTATTTATAGATTTACATAAGGCTACATTTGTAAATTAAAAATGTGTTAAAAATTAAAAAAAAAATGGCCAAAACTTCAATAAATCCGTTGGCCAACGGATTTTTTTTGATATAGCCGTTTGGGGTGGGCCCCATATTTCTGTATTTAAAAAAAAAAAAAAAATTTTTTTTTTGACCGGGCCGGGCCGGTTTAACCGTTAAGGTTACTGTTTGCCGGACCGGGCCTACCCGGTTCCGGCTACCCGTTCAAAATTTTTTTCCGGAACTAACCCCTACCCCTTAAAAACCCAGCCCACCCGGCCCCTTTGCCACCGGTCCGGGCCGGTTCCGGTTTCTACCGGTCTGGGCCGGTCCGGAACCGGTCCAACCCGGCCCGTTTAACATGTATAGTATATACTACTCTTCCTAAACCCCATTTGTCAAAATTATGGGTGGACCTTCGATACTTGATTCAGTATTTAAAAATTTCGATTCGGTATTTCGCTAATCGGTTTATCAATTGTGTATACCAAATATCGTGCTAAAATATTTCGATACGGTTCGGTATATCTTATTTTGGTTCGGTATGATTTCGGTTTAAACCAAATCTTCACTGTCTAGAGCTCCCATGCAACAAGGACTCCATCAGTTTGATCCTATCAAAGCATGTGTTCGCCGGTTTCTTAGTAATAACTATATAAACATCTCATTCTAGTTCATTTAAATTTAACAGATCAAACGCAGAAAATATTTAGATACAATTTTAGCGTTTTCTTACTCATTACTACATAAACATCTCAGTAGGAGAATTCCAGGAGTCGCGTCAACATGACTAGGAGAAAATCCACTTGAAAGTAAGATTAAATGAATAACCAGAGCTCCAACTACAGCAGTCATTAAACAAGTTCCAATGAGGAATGCATCTCTATATTTGAGAGCTGTTCTAGGTTGAAATTCAAATATGAAGTTGTAGTTGATTCTTGTACTCTTCCACAGGAAGAGATTGCAGCCATACATGAACAAGTGCAACCTTAGCAATGCAAACATGCTGCACACATTGCACAATACACATTGCACTATTTCGGTATACCGAAATACCAAAATATCAAAAACCCAATACCATATACCAAACCGAATTACCGAAATACCGAAATTTTTGTACCGAAATACCGAAAAAACTGAAACCGAAATACCAAATTAATTTGATTCGGTTCGGAATTTGGTTTTTCGGTTTATACCCATCCCTAGTCAGAATTTACTGGGTAAGTTGTTTGGCAGTAGCATAAAAGGTCAATACTGTTATATGAAGAGATACAAGGATGAGGCATTTGCCAATGTCAGCATGATTTGGACCAAAAATACCAAAATTTCATGTCTTTTTCCTAAAAGCCAAATTCATATTGACTTCCAAAATGCACCAGGAGTTTCTACGAAAGCAACCAAAAACTTTTTTGATCATAAAGGAACTAGCATACAACAAATTGACCAATTCAATCTTCAAATATTCGTATCTGCTACCTTTCACCAGCATAGACACTTTACCAAGAAATATTACATGGTTGAAAGTTAGATATGCACTGCTGGTTGTGAAAGTCAAGAGGACTTTGCTAAAGAAGAATCTTACTGTTAATTTCAAATGTCTTCAAAAAACCTTTTCTCCTTCCTCTTTCTACTTGTTCTTCCGTTTTCGAGTTGTTCTGATGCAACAGCTTGGATAAAATCTGGTTTCTGGTATGCTGGCAGTGAGTTTCCAGTTCCTGAAATTCCTTCTACTCTGTTCACACACATTCACTTTGCCTTTGCATATATTAACACTTCAACTTTTGAGCTTTACATATCTCAATCTGATGAACCGTATATCTCTACTTTCTCAAACACTGTCAAGCAAAAGAATCCCTCAGTTATCACACTTTTATCCATCTGGGGAGGAAGGGATGAGTCCCCTAACTTCTTCGCGATGACTAGCCAGTTTTCTCGTAGGAAATATTTCATCACAACGTCAATAAAAACTGCTCGACGATATGGATTTCAAGGGCTGGATCTTCTTGGAGTCAACCCAAACACAGATGCAAACATGACTAACATGAGATCATTCATTAAAGAGTGGCGGACAGCGATTAATTCTGAGTCGAAGAGTTCTGGTACAAGAAGACTGATCTTGACTATGGGAGCGGACTACTCACCTATGCTAGATTCTATGTCCTATCCAGTAGATACAATTATCAGCAGTTTTGATTGGGTTCATCTCATAGCATATGACTACTACTTGCCTGCAAAAGAAAATTTTACAGGACCACATGCAGCTTTATATGACCCTACTAGCAAATTAAATACAGACTATGGTATAAAGGAATGGATCAAGAGTGGATTACCAGCCAATAAAATAGTTCTAGGTTTGGCATACCATGGTTATGCATGGACACTTGTGAATCCAAAACGTAACACAGTAAGCTCACCTGCAAGAGGTTTGGCAATAACACGCGATGGATCAATGAGCTACAGATATATCAAGCAGTATATGAAAAGTTATGGAGTCACACCAGTCTATAATTCCACATTTATTGTGAACTATGTCACCATTGGATCATTTTGGATTGTTTATGATGATGTCGAGGCTATCAGAACTAAAGTTTCTTATGCAAAGGATAAGGGGCTTCTTGGTTTTGCTGCATTCCAAATACCTAGTGATGATGTTGATTGGGAGCTGTCAAAAGCAGGTTTTAATCATAGAGAGCTTTGCTACCATTTCAAGATTCACGAACTCCTATTCACTCAGCTCTATCAACTAATGTTTTTTCATAAATTAATACTTTCCTTACAGCTCAGGACAAAGAAGAAGATCAAAGCAGCAGCGACCGAAGGTTACTGGCAATTCTTCTGCCAACACTCACTCTCACCATTCTCCTACTAAGTACAATAGTGTGTATCCTGAAAAAGAAAACCATAAGACCCAAAGGTAACTAATTCAACCCATTGTCACTATTTCTTTTAAATGACCAACCAGAATATACTGGAATTGAAAAGTTTTCCTTTATAGGGATCGGGGAATTGAATGAAAGAGCTATAGGTCGTAACCTAAAAGTTTTCAGCCTTGATCAAATAAAAGCAGCTACAGACAATTTCTCAATTAAAAACAAGCTTGGAGAGGGAGGATTTGGACCTGTTTATAAGGTATTGATAACCCAACTTTTGCTTTATCCTTTTACATGTGATTAAAATTATGTGTCGGTAATGCTAGGCGGCCATGAGATCAGAGAATCTGTAGCATAATATATCAGAAATATGGAAACAACAATGGCAAGAAATTAGAATAACCACCTTGGCAGCATTCTGAAATAGCCATATTCAATAAAAACAAAAGAAATAGTAACCTCATCAGAGGAATGTAAATCTTGTGTTTGTTTGTTTGTCTTCATTCACATCTCTGAAACAGAAAAGAGTCAAACAGCGGAGTACTCAATTCATAAAGGAGTCATGTAGAAGTAGATGAAACAAAATCCAGTGCTTAAATCGACTTTTAGTTGGTGCATCAAAACCATACTTTGGAGTAAATCAAAAGAAACCTTCATCTATAAAAGTACGAATGAAACCTGAAGCAACAAATCTCTGTTTCATTCCCTATGAAGCCTTTATTTTATGCACATCCCTCAAACCACTTTGAACCTGTTTCTTATTGTAACATTCAAGTAGAAAATTTGAGCTAATCTTATGCTCTTTTTAGCCCTCAATGTGTATTGTCACCACTTATCCATGCATATACCTGATAGACTTTGAAGAGGAGATTTAGCTCACGGGTTCAAGCTATGAAACAGCCTCTTTCAGAAATGCAGGGTAAGGCTGCATACAATAGACCCTTGTAGTCCGGCTCTTCCCCGGACCCCGCAATGCGCGGGAGTTTAGTGCACCGGGCTACACTTTTTTATACCTGATATACTTTGTACATTTGGAAGTTTTTATATACATATCAAAATGTGAAAACAGCTTTACATGGTAAGTGGAAGTATAGTTTTATGATGAGTATAGTTACTGATCATACTCCCTGTTTCACCCAGGGAAGGTTAAGTGATGGGCAAGAAATTGCAGCAAAACAGCTTTCAGCATGCTCTAAGCAAGGAGTAGAAGAGTTCCAGAATGAGGTCACACTTGCTTCAAAGTTACAGCATGTCAATGTTATACAACTTCAGGGATTTTGCATTGAAAGAGGAGAGAAGATACTGGTTTATGAGTACATGCCAAATAAAAGTTTGGATTTCTACCTTTACGGTGAGTAAACTCCTACCACATTACAAAATATTTAACAGTACTTCATATGGTAATCTAAGATCATAAGGCATATGATCATCTATATGCCACATGTCCAATAATTCATTATCTGATGCAGATCCAGTACAAAGCCTGCGGTTAGATTGGGAGATGCGGGTTCGTATTATAGAAGGAGTTACTCAAGGACTTCTATACCTACAAGAGTACTCAGCATTCACAGTCATTCACAGAGACTTGAAAGCTAGCAACATTTTACTGGACGATGAGATGAAACCGAAAATCTCAGATTTTGGTATAGCTAAACTTTTCCAGAAAGATGAAAAGGAAGCAAACACCGCAAGGATTGTCGGGACCTAGTAAATATCATGACTCTTAACCACTGTTACTTACTTAATACTCCTACCTCCTAACATTGCAGCTTGTGTTCTGCAGTGGTTGTGTTCCTCCAGAGTACGTTAAGCGAGGTGTATACTCCAGGAAATATGATGTTTACAGTTTTGGAGTTTTATTGTTGCAAATCCTTGGCGGAAAGAAGAATTCAAGTGAATATGGAATCAAGAACGATCTGAATCTTCTAGAATATGTAAGTCTTTGCCGTCTTATCTAACTAGTTCAATCACAAAATTTTCTACGTGGAAACGAAACTAAGCTAATACGATCAATATTCAGGCATATGAACTTTGGGGAAAAGACAATGGAGTGGATTTTCTTCATCTGTCACTGCAAGATGATTCTCGAATAGGCGAGCAACTGAGATACATGCAAGTTGCACTATTGTGTGTCCAAGAAAAATGGGAAGACCGACCATCGATGTTGGAGGTGTACTCCATGCTCAAAAATGAAACTGAGGTTTTGCCCAATCCTAAAGTTCCTGCCTTTTCCAAGAATAAAGACAATGAAACACAAGAGACTTTAGTCACACCTGACCTTACTTGTTCAGATAATAATCTTACTATATCCCAACTTATAGCCCGTTAACACTTCAAAGTTTCAGGGAGCATTTTAATCTCACAAATGGTCTTTTTGCCTCAGTTTCAAAGTTTCAGGGAGCATTTTAATCTCACAAATGGTCTTTTTGCCTCAGTTTCTTTAGTTGGTCTCCGGAATCCCGTAGAGCAAGTTCCTGTTGTATATCACCCAGTCACAATTAGCAACTTTTTTCATAATTTTCCTTTGCTGAAGGAAAACTGTTTAAGTAGCAAATTGAAGTATGACTAAAGTAGAGTCTAACATGCGATTGCCTATCAAGGAAATTCCCACAAGTTAACAAGTTAGATGCCAAGCCCGGTCTTCTTAAATTAATTGATCCAGCAACGACACAAAAACATCGCCACATACACAACAACAACCCAGTAAAATCCCACATAGTGGGGTTTTGGAGAGGGTAATGTGTACGCAGACCTTACCTCTGCCCCGAGGTGCTGGCAAGTAATTACAAGATGCCTACAATTGAGAAATGTGTAATGAGCTAAGAAAGTGAATCAGGGCACCTATGTCATTTATTATAGCCGTGTTACACCAAAAGAATTGAGAAGACATACATTTTATTGGGCTCTAATTCTTCTACCATAAACTCAAGAACCTGTTTTAATGGTCGGTATGATTTTTATGGTGTGGTCTAATTCTTCTACCATAAAAAACTTACCAACCATTAACACAGGTTCTTGAGTTTTGAACTAGCACGTTTACCTAACTGGGTTGGGAAATTAGTTTGTGCAACGATTTTAAAGAACCTCAGACATGAAACTCCAGGTTGAGATAAGTTAATAAGCTTTTCGCATAACTCTGCTTAGGCTGCTTTGGTTGATAGCTTAGATAACATTTTGTTTAATGTTCCAAATAATCTTACGCTGCTCTTATGAAACCCCATCAAACGGTGACTGGGAGAGAAAATGAAAATCAGCATTCCCTCAACATAGCTCTCTTTAGCTCAGACTCCTTTCACCCTGGAGTTCATAATTCTTCATATATTCTAAACCATGACAAACCTAATTAACTGGCAACATTTGTGCCCGTGCATTTTGTCTTGCCCTAAATGGAATGACTCTCTTATTATGCTGCGTCCCGACCTGAGTCCCCATGTCCTCTTTTCCTGACTCGCAACCCATTTAGTTGGCAAAGCCAACAAGACTAGGAATGTTCCCTTCATTCTATGTTTTTCCTGTTTCCGCAGCGCTTCCTTTCACTGATTAAACTTTCAGTGCCTCAAAATAATGCAGGAGATGATAATTCTTCAGCTGCCACTCATTCATGTAAACGTACCTTGATACTGGTGTAGATCGGAGGTGAATATTCAAGTTCTAGTAGAGTTCTAATGTATTTTAAGACATCAAATCTCATACACTTAACCATATTATACACATATACATAACCATATTACACATTCGAGGCAAATGAATAGTACAAAGGCATACCTTCTTTTGCTTTTTTTTAATTAGCAACGAAACCAAGAGAAATTATAACGGCGGCCGCTCGACCTAGCGCGTTAGCCCCAGTATTATAGGGAAGGCCTATGCGAAGAAAAGGCCAGCCCATCATCAAAGCAAGCCTAAGTCAATGCAAGAAGGCCTTCCAGATCTGTCCAAATTCAAAGCCCGTCAAAGGCATATGAAATCATGCAAAGGATCGGAGCCCATCCAAATGATGTGAAAGTTTCAACGCTTTAATTTCGAATAACAAACAACACAAATGTTCGTCCAAAATCGAACACATTCTTCTGATTTACACTAATTTACCCAATTTCAGAAAGTACTTGACATGTAAATTGGCATATAATATCAAAAAAGATAAAACCTTTGGGATAATGCCATCTAAACAACAAGGGAACTTTTTCAATGGGTATAGTTGAAATTCATTGAAAATAGATAGATAAGTCAATATACAAAATTGAGAAAGATTAGAGGTGATTTGGACTAATTTTGTATCAAAATTCGTAACTAAATCGTCTTCAAAAAAGTCTTCCGCGACACATGTATCATTTTTTTCATGTTCAATTTTTACTTCGAATTTCAATTCAAACCACCTCAAAACTTAACCAAATCATCCCAAAACTGAGATTCAAGCTCCTTAAGTTGTGCCCAATCTATTCTGATAGCACCCACTCAAAACAAAGCAAAAAATTAATATTTTTTTGCTACTAATAGCTAATTGGCTAATTTGGCTAATATTAGTAATATTTAATCAATTGGCCAATGTTTGTAATGAGCTAATGGGTCATTTTGCATCGGCCACATTGTAGACGTATATTCACTTCATTATAGGTTATGGAGTAAGTTAGATGGGGATCCAACCTGTTGAGATTTATCGAGATTCTTTTTATATTCATTTCCCCCTTTGCCATTTGTATACAATTTGCCTAAAAGTGACAGCTAACTTTGCAAATATGCCCCATTCTGATTAATTATATATATATACAAAAAAAGAAGAGTAATTAAACAATTAGAATTACGTTTAGATCCCAAGCAAGTTAGGGAAACAAAAGAGTGCAATGCTGGAGTAAACATTGTGGTTAATGACCTTAAACAAGAAAGACAGAAACAAAAGAGTGCAATGCTGGAGTAAACATTGTGGTTAACGACCTTAAACAAGAAAGACATGAAATATTACATATTGTATATCTTCTAACTATTACGCTTTTCAATGCATGTCATTTACTACTTTATCGTTTTTACTTTGCATCTTTTTTCTGAATTTAATGTTGTTCCTATTTTTACTACGATTTATGTGGTGATGCTAATATTGTCTCTCTTTTGTCTTTCTATTTTCTTGAGCCGAGGGTCTTTCGGAAAAAGCCTCTCTACTCCTTCGGGTTAGGGGTAAGGTCTGTGTACACACTACCCTCCCCAGATTCGACTTGTGGGATTTTACTAGGTTGTTGTTGTATATCTTCTATCCCCTAAAAAACCACACCTAATCCTTTCTTCTCGAAGTTTCCATAGAAATAGTGAGGGATTACTTACCAGTGATCACGTTAACACTTATCAAGCCTTCACATGTTCAAGGTATCAAAACTTGCGTAGAGACTTTCTTTGGAGCAAAGGAACCATGTGTTCCCTTTGGACCTTGATAATGTTAAGAGTGAAAAATTTCACTATGCATTGTAACTTTGTAAGAGCACATCAGAGAAGCCCGAGTACCCGCAGAACTTACCCTGAAGGACACTGTAATCTGGCGTTTTCTGTGCTTTTTCTGATTAGAGAAAAACCTTCTGCCAATTCTCACAGCGCAAAAAGTGGATCTGCAGAGTGCAGAAGATAAAGACCAAACAAGGAACCAAGAATCAAAATGAAATCAATTTTGATTTTTTAACAATAGCCAGTTAAAATCTGCAAATACTTACAAATTTCTAAATGCTACATTTTGAAACTCGACTTAACTACGAGCATTTACGTACACACATATCTCCTTACAAAAATGTCAATTGCACAAATGAGGTAGCCATCTTCTATTAAATGGAATTTACTCTGGAAAGAAAAAGAGATTGATCAGCCAATGCCTCAAGAGTTCCAGACTTCCAGTGCACAAGATTCCTATTATCTAGATCCTTGATCCTCATCCGGTGTTCTATCCATTTCCAGATTCAATTAATAACGACTTTAACAAGCAAAATCAAGCATAATCAGGTTTCCTTTCATCTCCACAAGAATCAATTTTTGCACTTAAAAGACCTATTATAGCACTCGGGCAGAACAGAGAAAGCACTCAATACTCATAAGAACTGACAGGAAAAATGCCCAAAAGTAAGTGCTAGGGAAAGACTGCTTGGTGGAATAAGAACTCTCTAAATTGTATCAAATCAGCTTATAGAGGGCAAAAGGCAAGGATTATACCTCTTAGAATATAGACCAATTAGACTTGGTTGCATCTTCAAGCAATGTGTTCCAGTTACAAATATTCAACACTGAATTATGAGTTTTAAGTTTTAATAGTTATCAATACAACAACTAAAACCACAAGAAAACTCTGAAAGAACTTTTTTTTAAAGAACTATGTTCCTGTTGGTTTACTTGATTCAACTTTTTGCTGGGAATAAATTAGTTTGTTTAGAGTAATAAGGATACCTTTTTCCTAATCAAACTCAATTTAAGCCGCCACCAAGATGATGATACAACATCACATCCAGTAGAATGGATCAAGCTTAACAAAAACAACAAACTTCCGACAGTCAATTGAGAAAGTAATCGTGCAATCCAATCACAAAGTAACAAAACACATGAACTCTGTCCAATTTTGCATCGTGTAAGGCCTATAAAAAGGGGGAGATTGATCCCACCACAACTCTTGGTGGTATAATATATAGTCATTATCCAACAGAAGCCAGCCTTTACGTTGCCTTCATTACTTTTAATTTCCAACACCAAGTTACACAAATATTTCTCCACAACTTTATACTTCCTTCTTTAACTGTTAAAGAATATGTTCACAACAGGCCGTCTCGGATTTTATTCAGTTTCAGGAAGTATTTGACATGACATAGTTTAGAAAAGAGAAAACCTTTGCTATTTGAGCCTAAATATCCAAGCCCAAAATTGCTCGCCAAAAGAAAAACTCAAATACAATCTTCATAATGCACTTTAGAACTAAAATTTCACAACATTCTAATCACTCTTTGTAAAGCAATGAGCTTTTAACATACACAAAACAAAGCCCAAAACCATGGAAACTGACCTCAAATACAATCTTCATAATATACTTTAGAAACTAAAATTTCACAACACTTTAATCACTATTTCGAAAGCAATTAAGAAGCTTCTAACATACACATAAACTAAACCAAAAGCAATGGGAACTGACCTCGGGTTAGAGATTTCAACTGAATAAGCTGAGTAGAAAAGCAGAACCCACGAAAATGGAGCTCTGAAAAAATGTCAAAAAAAATTGGACAATTTCTCGATTTGTGCATGTCATCCTTGCTCGGATGTCCCCGAAGAGACGAAACTATTATTAGGGTTCAAGTAGATAAACAGAAGAAAGCCTTTTTATGTAGCCGATGATGGACAACTAACTGGATGGGGTTTTTGGTTGGGATGGGACAACTAGCTAGATAAACATAAGAAAGCTTCGGTTCAAATTGAAGTATGACGAATGTGGATGCATGAAAGATTATGCAGTAGAGTCTATCATGTGATGGCCTATGAAAAGAATTCCACATTCTACAAGTTAGATGCCAATCCCAGTCTTCTTAAATTAACTGATTCAACAGGGAAATCAAACCATTGCTGCTGACTGAGATATATTTCACTGATTAACAAAGATCAATTTCACAAATCCACAAGTAGTTCTCCGGTGCGTAATTGATGTATGACTTCGCGAAGTAGTTTAAACACATGCACACACATATTATTAAGTAAAAATCTAAGAGAAGCTCCAAACTCTAGAATTGCTAGTAGTTTCCACAAAATTCATTGCTATAGATGGACGCATGTATTGGTCTCAAATTCGTTTTGATTTTTAAAAGAGTAAGTACATAGATCTCAGCAATAAGAGTGTGCTGGCAAGTAATTAAAAGAGGGCTACAATTACGAAATGTGTAATGAGCTAAGAAAGTCAATCATGGCACCTACGTAATTTAATATAGCTGTGTTACTCCAAAAAAAAAAGAGAAGATATACATCTTATTGGGCTCAACTTCTTCTGCCATAAACTCAAGAACCTGTTTTAATGGTTGGTATGATTTTTATGGCGGGCTCTAAAAAACTTACCAACCATTAACACAGGTTCTTGAGTTTTGAACTAGCACATTTACCAAACTGGTTCGGGACTTTAGTTTATAGTAACATTTTTAAGGAATCTCAAGCATGAAACTCCAGATTGAGATTAATACTCTTTGCATAACTCTGCCTACAGCTGCTTTGGTTGAAAGCTTAAATAACTCATTCTTTAACGTTCCAAATAATCTTATGCTCCTATTAGGAAACTCCCATAAACCAGCGACACGGGACGATTAGGAAATCACCATTCTCTCAACATATAGCTCTATTTAGTTCAGACTCCTTTAACCCTGGTGTTCGTGGTTCTTCTCCCTATTTTATCTAATTAACTGGCAATGTCTGTCCCCGTGCATTTTCTCTTGCCGTAAATGGAATGACTCTGTCTCTCTTAGTTATGCTGCGCCCCCCGACCTGAGTACCCATGTCCACTTTTCCTGACTCACAAACAATTTGTTTGGCAAAGTCAACAAGCCCAACCTGGCTTCTTAGGAAGCCTTTTTCCACTGTGCTTCCATTTAGCTACCAAAGTTCCAGTCAAGTTCTTGTCCACTGATTGAACATTCAGTAATAGCCATTTTGCCTCAAAATAGTGCAAGAGACCGTAATTCTTTAGCTGGCCCTCGTTCGTGTAGATCGGAGGAGGATATTGAAGTTCTAGTAGAGTTCTACTATACATTTTAAAGAATCAAATAACATACACTTAATCATTTATTTATACCCATATGATGCATAACCATATTATACACATATAGCACAGGTGTTCAAGGCAAAATGAAGAGTACAAAGCCTTATATATACTTGCTTATGTATATCCATTTCCCTCTTTCCCATTTGTATGCAATTTGCCGAAAACAAGGTAAGCAAGAGAAATTATTTTCTCCTATCTTTTTTTTGAAAAAAAAAAAAAACAAAAATTAGCAACGTAAGCAAGAGAAATTATAATCAGAAAGTTTCAATGCTTTAATTTCCAACACCAAACAACAGAAATGTTCTTCAAACACATTCTTCTGATTAACTGTTAAATTAAATGTTCAAAACACAAATTCACCCATTTCAAAAACTATTAGACATGTAGACTGGCATACAAGGGATAATGCCATTTCACCTAAATCTTCCATGACCAAAATTTGAACACCAAAGGATAAGCTTAATACAATATTTGTAATGCACTTCAGAAACTAAAATTGCAGAAAAATCTGATCGAATATTTCTAAAGTAAAAAGTGGAAACTGATCTCAGGTTAGAGATTTCAACTGAATAAAAAAGCAAAATCCATGAAAAAAATGGGGAAAAAAAATTTGGACCATTTCTCGATTTGTGCGTGTCATCCTTGCGCAGGGGCCATGCTAATCTTCTCTGTATCGTTCCAATTTTATCGGATGTCCCCGAAGGGACGAGCTCACTTGTTAGGGTTTCAATACATAAACTGAAGAAAGTTTCTTTCCATCGCCGATGAGGGAGAAACTAACTAGCTATAGTTGGGACGGGATTGGGCTACTGTTCCCTACGCTCCCTCTGAATAAGCCCATATTTTTGTGCCTGAACCTAGCTATAATGGGCCGGCCTTCTCATATGACGAATTAAGGGAGAAATTTAAAAATAGCCAGATTAACGACTAGTCATTCAAAAATAGCAATAGTTTTAAAGGTAAATGAAATTTAGCCATTGTTTATATAAAGATAAATCTGAGCAAAAACATTGTTAAGAACCCGGAAAATACACCCGCATATTATATGGGAGTTCCAGCATAAGTATGCTTGAACCCCCGCATATTATACGGGAGTTCCAGGATAACCATGTTGAAACTCCTGTATAATATACGGGAGTTCAAGTATAATTATGTTGGAACTCCCCATAATATTCTGGAGTTCCAGCAAGTATAAATGTCCAGTATAATATACTGGAGTTTGGAGCACCGGTGCTCCAGTCTCCCGTATATTATACAGGAGTCAGCAAAGTGTACCGATCCAGTATAATATGCTGGAGTTTGTACGCAGATGCACCCGAACTCTCGTATATTATATGGGACCGGTCTCTGTTGCAGCAAATAGTGGCTATTTTTCATTGACTTCGTAAAATGTGGCTATTTTTCGATAGCCAGCCGTAAAAGTGGCTATGCCACGGGATTTTGACAAGAATTAACCCAAATCGTCTACCCTGCCACTTAAATTAAAAATAGCAAGTGAATATATAATATATACATAATTTATATATTACATATGTATAATCTATGTATATAACTAGAAAAAGTAAACAATTAATATGACTGACTATTTGTGTAAAAATTTCTTCTTATATTAGTTGATCCAGCCCTAGAAAGTGGCCCCTTTGTCGTCTTACATAAAAAAAAATTAACCTAAATACATGTCCGCCCAACCATTTAAACTAAATATTAGCCGATATATATAGGTGTATGATTATATCCTCTACTTATGGGATTATATATACTTGGTTGTTGTTAGTATTGTGTATAATTATGTATAATTAGTTTATAATTTATGTACATCGGCTAGAAAAAGTAAATAGTAAATCCAACGGCGATTTATGTAGAGATTATAGCAATTATATATATATATATATATATATATATATATATATATATATATATATATATATATATGAGAGAGAGAGAGAGAGAGAGAGGGGGGGAGAGAGAGAGAGACTATATTAAAATCACGAAACCATTTAGCGAAATATTGTTAGTCTTTTTTGCCCTTTAAAATAAAGCTCATATTGGACAAAATAGTCAAATAATTATTTGCCTTTTTTTTTTTTGGAATTTGAGATCAACCAAAATTTGTTTTTGAACCCTTTTCTTTTGAAATATATATAAAGTCTTAATATTTAGAATTTTAAATTCTATTTAATTTTACCGGTTCAGTTGGAATAAACACACATAACGGTAACAACATATATTAATTTTACGCAAGTTACCCTAATTACATATATAAAACCAAATGAAACGACAAAATGATCATTAAATGATACATTATACTTATCTATATTATTATAAAAGCATGAATATAATATCGGTTTACAAAAATAATCTTATAAGATTAAGCTAAATAAATTATAATAAAAGGACATTATCAAAACTCTAAATATTTATAATTTTATTAGTTTTAAGACATAATACTACGCGTTATGAATCTTAGAAAATCATGAAAAAGTAATAGTTACCGTTAAAAGTTCATAAGCATTCTACAATTTAACCTTCAAAAGAGATAGACGAAAACCAGGACTTTTTCGTTGCTTGCATATAATCACTATTGAAATCTTTATTTTGGAAATTGTGCTATACATATATATGCAATATTCAGATCTTGTATAAATATCTTATATTCGCGACTCCAAAAATATGCACATGCATATATTGATTAATCCATCTATCTATATCTATCTATCTACATTATTGTAAAGTATGTATACAATATTAGTTTACAAAAATAAGCTTATAATATTAAGCATAATAACTCATAATAAAAGGACATAATCGAAATTCTAGATATAGCCTTATAATCCTATTAGTTTTAGGACATATACTATACGTTAGGAATCCTGCATGATTGAGTTTGGCCGGGAAATTCGAGGTAAGTGTTTAACCTAATTGTGAGTCTTATATTGTGATGACTCTCATTATGTACCATCCATGCTTAAATTGAAGATTATCCCTGTTGCACAAGATTATGATATTTTCTTGGTATTTGACCATTGTTGAGTATTGGTTCAAGTTGAGATTCATTTTGTGAAGATAATAAGATTATTTATAGATGATTCCCTTGCTGGAATTTGTATTTGTTTTCATTGTTGATTCCCTTACCGGGGTGTTATTATTTCTACTGTTTGGGGGAGGAAAGAGTGATAAAGCACGAAGGGTGATGCCGTGCACATTTACATTTATATTGATGCATATGGCGAGGCAGAGAGATAAAGCACGACGGTTGATGTCGTGCACATTCATACATATGCATATTGTGAGGAAAGAATGATAAAGCACGAAGGGTGATGTCATGCACATTCATACTTATGTATATGGTGAGGAAAGAGTGATAAAGCACGAAGGGTAATGCCGTGCACATTTACGTTTATATTGATGCATATGATGAGGAAGAGTGATAAGCACGAAGGGCGATGGCATTTCCATTATTGATTGCACGGTGAGGATTAAGGTCATGCGTATATTGATAGCAACCATATAAGTACGTTTACTATGGTTCCACTAGTCAATTGACAGAAATTATTATATTTTAAATATAATTAGCAATTTAATTATGAAAATAAATAATAAGTAGATACAGATGCTAGTTAATTACATTATTGCGCTTTATATATAGTTACATTGAACCTCTCTTTTTCTCTCTCTCTCTCTCTCTCTATATATATATATATATATATATTGATACTAGTTAATTACATTGTTGCCCTTTCTATATAGTTTACAATGAACGTCCAAATATATAATAAGTAGATATTGATAGCGACCATAAATTATATTTTCTATGGTTCCACTAGTCAATTGACACCAATCATTATATTTTGGGATATGATTAGCAATTTAATTATGAAATATGAATAATAAGTAGATATTGACACTAGTTAATTACATTATTGCGCTTTATATATAGTTACATTGAACGACTCTATATATATATATAATAAGTAGATAGCCACCATAATATTACGTTTATTATTGTTCCACTAGTAAATTGACACTAATTGTTATATTTTGGATATAATTAAAAATTTGATTATGAAAATATAAATGATAAGTAGATATTGATACTAGTTAATTACGTTGTTGCGCTTGATATATAGTTACATTGAATGTCTATATATGTATATATATATATATATATATATATATAGAATAAGTAGATATTGATACGTCCATAAATTAGGTTTACTATGGTTCCACTAGTCAATTGACACCAATTATTATATTTTAGGATATAATTAGAAATTTAATTATGAAATATAAATAATAAGTAGATATTGATGCTAGTTAATTACATTGTTGCGCTTTATATATATTTACATTTAACCCCCTCTCTCTCTCTCTCTCTATGTGTGTGTGTGTGTGTGTGTGTGTGTGTGTGCGCGCGCGCGCGCGCGTGTATATTAGCCAACATATAATTTCATTCATTAACGTCATGCATATATTGATGGCGACTATATAATTACGTTTACTATGGTTCTACTAGTCAACTGACACCAATTATTATACTTTGGATATAATTAGCAATTTAACTATAAAATATAAATAATAAGTAGATATTGATGTTAGTTAATTACATTGTTGCGCTTTATATATAGTTACATTGAACGCATATATATATAGTAAATAGATATTGATAGCGACCATAAATTAGGTTTGCTATGGTTCCACTGGTAAATTGACACCAATCGTTATATATATAGTTACATTAAATATATATATATATATATATATATATATATATATATATATATATATATGTGTATGTGTGTGTGTGTGTGTGTGTGTGTGTGTGTAGTCAGTGGCGGAGCCAGGAATTATACAAAGGGGTATCAAAATAAAAAAAATTATTGCTATCAGGATTGGAATTTACAACCTTCTGTAAATTTTGATACCCCTTGACCGTTGCACTAAGAGTTTGTCTTGTGTCAAGGGTGTCAACCCCTTGTATATATATATATTTTTAAATACCTATTTATGCGGTATTATTTTCCGGCGAAGGGGTGTCGGTTGACACCCCTCGGACAAGGGTAGCTCCGCCCCTATATATAGTAGCCAAGATAAAATTTTATTCATTAAGGTCATGCGTATATTGATAGCGACCATATAATTACGTTTACTGTGGTTCCACTAGTCAATTGATACCAATCATTATATTTTGGGATATAATTAGCAATGTAATTATGAAATATAAATAATAAGGAGATATGGATTCATATTATTTTGTCCAATCAAATTTTCTTGGTTTGAATCTATTTTTTAAATAGGGAAAAGTGTCCACTAGACTTGGTTTTATAAGAAGGAAGTATAATAAATCATATACCGTATTTGTTTTTAAGAAAGGAAGAAAATATAATAACTTGTATACACACTAAATCATGTAATTTGTATAATATAATTATATATAAATACAATAAAAATATAAATATAATACACAAGACTCTTGAGCTCCTAACATTTAATCTTCACATATTTCAAGGCTTGAAATTTAATTTTGTGTTTTGCCGGAAAAAATACGACTAATTAGTTAGGTGTTCTTGGATGTCTTGTCACTGGTATTGTCAAAGTTGGGTCACACTAATTGGACCGTTTAGCATCACCCAAATAGAATTTGAAAGAGAAACACAATTTTCTAAGTAACAAAGTTGGAGAATGTTCTTGAATTAAGATGGAAATTTTAGACCCTATAGAAAACATTGCTATCTTATTTATCAATAATAAATATCATTTAAAAATATTACATCATATAAATACCTTTATCCTAAATAGCAAATTATTCATTTATGGTTATATTCTAAATTTAAGACACCATATATGCCAAAAAAGATATTTCTTTCTCATTTTTTTAATTTCTCTCACATGCTTACCGTAAAACTCCCCCAAATACTTTCTCTCTTTTTCACATACAATATACTTTTCTCTCTCACTAACCCACGTTCCTGTACTTTTCTCCCATCCAAATACAATAGTTTTGAACTTGTTCCTCCGCCCTTATCGACTCTTGTTCCTCCACCATTAATGTATTCTGTTCCTCCGCCATTGTCGAGAATTGCAATATTAACATACTTTAGAGAAAATAGAACACTCAAATTTTATAGTAATAACTATCACTATGTGATCGACTATATAACCATGATTCTCACTATATATACTACGAGATTCATCGTAAATTGGCTAATTTTATGCTACTTGCTTGCATACCGCAATCCTCCTCTTTTTATCCGAGTTTGGGACCACTAATACGAGCAAGCTCACACGTGCAGAAAACAACCAAATTTCATAGTAAAGATTCATAATCTAAGAAAGAAACTTTTATTTTAAAAAAAAAACAGATACTTTTGGAAAATAACAAAACTAATTTACCTTAGGTTGACTAAAATGCTTTTTAGAGTTAAATTTACCAAAATTGAAGCACGTTGAGTCATATTATGGAATCACTTGGAGCTCACGTACAAGATATGGTCTACAAACCTAAACATATGAGAAAAATGAATGAAGAGAAATGCCATGCACGGCAGTGGCATAAAAGTCAGAGGACATTGTTGAGAAAATGCAAGGATGCTGCAATTGTCAAATCATATTTACTTTTCCTAAATATGCACTTTACGAAGAAGTTTACATGGTTGAAAGTTAGATAGTACTGCTGGTTCTAAAAGAGTATTGCTTGATATCAAGAATCTTTGCTAAAGAAGAATCTTACTGTTTACTTCAAATGTCTTCCAAAAACCTCTTCTCCTTCCTCTTTCTACTTGTTCTTCTGTTTTCAAGTTTTTCAGAAGCAACAGCTTGGATAAGATCTGGGTTCTGGTATGCTGGCAGTGAGTTTCCAGTTCCTGAAATTCCTTCTACTCTGTTCACACACATTCACTTTGCCTTTGCATATATTAACACTTCAACTTTTGAGCTTTACATATCTCAATCTGATGAACCGTATATCTCTACTTTCTCAAACACTGTCAAGCAAAAGAATCCCTCAGTTATCACACTTTTATCCATCTGGGGAGGAAGGGATGAGTCCCCTAACTTCTTCGCGATGACTAGCGAGTTTTCTCGTAGGAAATATTTCATCACAACGTCAATAAAAACTGCTCGACGATATGGATTTCAAGGGCTGGATCTTCTTGGAGTCAACCCAAACACAGATGCAAACATGACTAATATGAGATCATTCATTGAAGAGTGGCGGACAGCGATTAATTCTGAGTCGAAGAGTTCTGGTACAAGAAGACTGATCTTGACTATGGGAGCGTACTACTCACCTATGCTAGATTCTATGTCCTATCCAGTAGATACAATTATCAGCAGTTTTGATTGGGTTCATCTCATAGCATATGACTACTACTTGCCTGCAAAAGAAAATTTTACAGGACTACATGCAGCTTTATATGACCCTACTAGCAAATTAAATACAGACTATGGTATAAAGGAATGGATCAAGAGTGGATTACCAGCCAATAAAATAGTTCTAGGTTTGGCATACCATGGTTATGCATGGACACTTGTGAATCCAAAACGTAACACAGTAAGCTCACCTGCAAGAGGTTTGGCAATAACACGCGATGGATCAATAAGCTACAGATACATCAAGTGGTATATGAAAAGTTATGGAGTCACACCAACCTATAATTCCACATTTGTTGTGAACTATGTCACCATTGGATCATTTTGGATTGGTTACGATGATGTCGAGGCTATCAGAACTAAAGTTTCTTATGCAAAGGATAAGGGGCTTCTTGGTTTTGCTGCATTCCAAATACCTAGTGATGATGTTGATTGGGAGCTGTCAAAAGCAGGTTTTAATCATAGAGAGCTTTGCTACCATTTCAAGATTCACGAACTCCTATTCACTCAGCTCTATCAACTAATGTTTTTTCATAAATTAATACTTTCCTTACAGCTCAGGACAAAGAAGAAGATCAAAGCAGCAGCAACCGAAAGTTACTGGCAATTCTTCTGCCAACACTCACCCTCGCCATTCTCCTAATATGTACAATAGTCTGCATCTTGAAAAAGAAAACCATAAGATCTCAAGGTAACTTATTCAACCCCTTGTTGCTATTTCTTTTAAATGACCAACCAGAATATACTGGAAGTGAAAAGTTTTCTTTGATTATAGGGATCAGGGAATTGAATGAAAGAGCTATAGGCCGTACCCTAAAAGTTTTCAGCTTTGATCAAATAAAAGCAGCTACAGCCAATTTCTCAGTTAAAAACAAGCTTGGAGAGGGAGGATTTGGACCTGTTTATAAGGTATTGATAACCCAACTTTTGCATTATCCTTTTACAGGGGATTCAAATTATGTGTCAATAGTGTTAGGCGGCCATGAGATAAGAGAATCCGAAGCATAACATATCAGAAACAGGGAAACAAGGATGGCAGGAAATTAGAATAACCACCTTGGCAGCATTTTGAAATAGCCATGTCCAATTAAGAAAACAAAAGAAATACAATAATAAACAACAAGTCCCTGGTTAGTGCATAACATACCTTCTGACTACCTTCAAGTGTTAGTAATCTCATCAGAGGAATGTAAATCTTGTGTTTGTTTGTTTGTTTGTCTTCATTCACTTCTCTGAAACAGAAAAGAGCGAAACAGCTGAGTACTCGATTTGTAAAGCAGTCATGTAGAAGTAGATGAAACAAAATCCAGTGCTTAAATTGACTTTCATTTGGTGCATCAAAACCATATATTTGAGTAAATCAAAAGAAACCTTCATCTATAACAGTACGAATGAAGCCTGAAGCAACAAAACTCTGTTTCATTCCCTATGAAGCCTTTATTTTATGCACACCCCTCTAACCACTTTGAACCTGTTTCTTATTATACATTTTAGTAGAAAATCTGAGGTAATCTTATGCTCTTTTTAGCCCTCAATGTGTACTGTCACCACTTATCCATGCATATACCTGATATACTTTGTGCAGTTGGAAGTTTTTATATACATATCAAAATGTGAAAACAGCTCTACATGGTAAGTGGAGGTATAGTTACTAATCGTACTCCCTTTTTCACACAGGGAAGGTTAAGTGATGGGCAAGAAATTGCAGCAAAACGGCTTTCAGTATGCTCTAAGCAAGGAATAGAAGAGTTCCAGAATGAGGTCACACTTGCTTCAAAGTTGCAGCACGTCAATGTTCTACAACTTCAGGGCTTTTGCATTGAAAGAGAAGAGAAGATACTGGTTTATGAATACATGCCAAATAAAAGTTTGGATTTCTACCTCTACGGTGCGTAAACTCCTACCTCTCATTACAAAATATATAACAGTACTTCATATGGTAATCCAAGATTTTTAAGGCATATGATCATATAATATGCCAAATGCATAAGAATTGATTATCTGCTGCAGATCCAGTAAAGAGCCTGCAGATAAATTGGGAGACGCGAGTACGTATTATAGAAGGAGTTACTCAAGGACTTCTATACCTACAAGAGTACTCAGCATTCACAGTCATTCACAGAGACTTGAAAGCTAGCAACATTTTACTGGACGATGAAATGAAGCCGAAAATCTCAGATTTTGGTATAGCTAAACTTTTCCAGAAAGATGAAAAGGAAGCAAACACCGGAAGGATTGTCGGGACCTAGTAAATAACATGACTAATAACTGTTGTTATAAATTAAGTAATACCCCTAACTCCTAACATTGCTGCCTGTGTTTTGTAGTGGTTGTGTTCCTCCAGAGTACGTTAAGCGAGGTGTATACTCCAGAAAATACGATGTTTACAGTTTTGGAGTTTTAGTGTTGCAAATCATTGGCGGAAAGAAGAATGCAAGTGAATATGGAGTCAAGAAAAATCTGAGTCTTCTAGAATACGTAAGTCTTTGCAGTCTTATCTCACAAGTTCAATCTCAAAAGTTTCTACGTGGAAATTAATCTAATACCATCAATATTCAGGCATATGAACTTTGGGAAAAAGGCAATGGAGTGGATTTTTTTGATCTGTCACTGCAAGATGATTCTCGAATAGGCGAGCAACTGAGATACGTGCAAGTTGCACTATTGTGTGTCCAAGAAAAATGGGAAGACCGACCATCGATGTTGGAGGTGTACTCCATGCTCAAAAATGAAACTGAGGTCTTGCCCAATCCTAAAGTTCCTGCCTTTTCCAAGCATAAAGACAATGACATACAAGAGACTTTAGTCACACTTGACCTTACTTGTTCGAATAATAGTCTCACTATTTCCCAACTTATAGCCCGTTAACACTTCAAAGTTTCAGGGAGCATTTTAATTTCACAACTGGTCTTTTTGCCTCCGTTTCATTACTTGGTCTCCGGAATCCCATAGAGCAAGTTCCTGTCATATACAATACATCACCCAGTCACAATTAACTTCTTCTTTCATAATTTTCTTTTGATGAAGAAAAATTGTTTCAGTAGTGAATTGAAGTATGACGAAAGTGGAATCATGAAAAATTGTTCAGTAAAGTCTAACATGTGATTGCCTATCAAAGAAATTCCCACAAGTTAACAAGTTAGATGCCAAGCCCAGTCTTCTGAAATTAATTGATTCAGCAACGACATTAAAACATTGCCGCAGACTGAGATATACTCAATGATTAACAAAGATCATTTTCACAAATCCACAAGTAATTCTCCAGTACAGAGTTGGTATAGTAGTTTAAATACATGCGCACACACACATGTTATTGAGGCGAGAAAATATCTAACAAAAGATAGATAGATGCATGTATTGGGCTCTAATTCTTTTTGATTGTTAAAACGCAGTAGATAGATTTCAGTAACAAGAGTGTGCTGGCGTGTAATTAAGGGATGGCTACAATTAAGAAATGTGTAATGAGTTAAGAAAGTCAATCATGGCACCTATGTCATTTATTATAGCTGTGTTACACCAAAAGAATTGAGAAGATATACATCTTATTGGGCTCTAATTCTTCTACCATAAGCTCAAAACCTGTTTTAATGGTCGTTATGATTTCTATGGTGGCTCTAATTCTAGTGCCATATAAAATTTACCAACCATTAACACAAGTTCTTGAGTTTTGAACTAGCACGTTTAACAAACTGGGCCGGGAAATTAGTTTCTGGTAACAATTTTAAAGAATCTCAAACATGATACTCCAGGTTGAGATAAGTTAATAAGCTTTTCGCATAACTCTGTTTACAGCTGCTTTGGTTGATAGCTTAGATAACTTTTTGTTTAATGTTCCAAATAATCTTATGCTGCTCTTAGGAAAACAACATCAAATTTAATTGTATTCCCTCAATATAGTTCTATTTAGCTCAGACTCCTTTAACCCAGGTGTTCATGGTTCTTCCTATTTTCTAAACCATGACAAATCTAATTAACTGTGCAACATTTGTGCCAGTGCATTTTGTCACCCCCTAAATGGAATGACTCTCACCCTGACCTGAGTCCCCATGTCCGCTTTTCCCGACTCTCAACCCATATAAATGACTAGGAATGTTTCCTTCATACTAGCAGCGCTTCCTTTCACTGATTGAACTTTCAGTAACAGGCAATTTGCCTCAAAATAGTGCAGGAGATGATAAATCTTTAGCTGCTGCTCATTCATGTAATGGTATCTTGATACTGGTGTAGATTGGAAGTGGATATTCAAGTTCTAGTAGAGTTCTAATGTATTTTAAGACATCAAATCTCATATACATAACCATATTATACATTCGAGGCAAATGAATAGTACAAAGGCATATCTTCTTTTGCTTTTTTTTTAATTAGCAACGAAAGCAAGATAAATTATAAACAGAAAGTTTCAACACTTTAATTTCGAACAACAAACAACACAAATGTTCGTCCAAAATTGAACACATTCTTCTGATTTACAATAATTTACCCAATTTCAGAAAGTATTTGACATGTAAACTGGCATATAATATCAAAAAAGATAAAACCTTTGGGATAATGCCATTTGACCTAAATCTTCCATGACCAAAAATTGAACACCAAAGGATAAGCTTAATACAATATTTGTAATGCACTAATCTAATCGAATTTTTATAAAGTAAGAAGTGGAAACTGATCTCAGGTTAGAGATTTCAACTGAATAAAAAAGCAAAATCCATGGAAAGAATGGGGAAAAAAAAATTTGGACCATTTCTCGATTTGTGCGTGTCATCCTTGCGCAGGGGCCATGCTAATCTTCTCTGTATCGTTCCAATTTTAACGGATGTCCCCGAGGGGACGAGCTCACATGTTAGGGTTTCAATACAAAAACTGAAGAAAGATTCTTTCCATCGCCGATGAGGGAGAAACTAACTAGCTATAGTTGGGACGGAATTGGGCTACTGTTCCCTCCGCTCCCTCTGAATAAGCCCATATTTTTGTGCCTGAACCTAACTATAATGGGCCGGCCTTCTTATAATCGTTAGTCCAACCTGGAAAGTGGCCCATTTTTCGTCTTATATAAAGAAAAATTAACCTAAATAACCACCCACCCAACTATTTAAACTAATATATATATATATATATATATATATATATATATATATATATATATATATATATATATATATATATATATATATATATATATATATATATCTATTAGGTTATCGATCTAAAGATTATAGAAATTGCATTTTTAGCTTATAGTGTGTGTGTACTGTGTAGCACGAAGGCTTAGAATAAAATAGTCATTTAATTATGTGTTTAAATTTTATTAATTTGAGATCAAATAAAATTTATTTTTGAACACTTACTTATTTGAAGAGAGATAGAAAGTACTATTATTTAGAACTCTAGATTCTATTTAAATTTTACTTGTTTAACCGGAATAAACACATAAAATTGAATATTAACAAAATGTATGAACTTTTACACAATTTACCCTTATTACATACATAAAATCAAATGAAACGATGGAGTAATCATTAAATGATACATAATAATTATATAATTAAATATTTAAAAAGACTCTGCAGTTTAAAAGTTTCAGGTTGAGCAGCACTAATGTGTGGTACTTAGAATGCAAGTTCAGTGACATAACTCATGAGGTAAATGTGGAAGTGAGGATTGAATCATAAGTCATCCTCAAAAGAGGAAGTTTCAAGTATCTTGGATCAATAATTCAAGGAAATATGAAAATTGATAATGGTGTCACACATCATATTGAAGCGTGGGTGAATGAAATGGAGGCTCGAATCCGATTTTTTGTATGATAAAAATGCATCACCATATATATGTTTACCCTCAAAATGAATAACAATTAAATTTATACCCGGTTTAAAGGATGCGTAATTTAATTCAATATGAATAGTCTAAGAACAGTAAATAATTGAATTCAATGAAAACGAAATGATTAAATCAAACGTGATGTATAATTAAGCTTGGTTTTATGGTGAGCACTGAAATTTGGTTCCGATCAAGCCCTCGAGACGGGCTCGATTGTAACTACATAAGTAAGCAGGTGAAGAACACTTTGAACAGCCATTAGAGAACAAAAATTAACTTTATTGCTTTGGTATGCGAGCCAACAATGGTCTTAAAAATAAAAAGGTTCTCCCCTTAACATAGTAGGTGAGTTTCAATCTTAGTACAAGTCTAAATAACGTAAAAACTTTTCTATTCTGGTAAAGCGTGATACATTGTTGACATCGGGCAATATTTGCAACGTAATATACGGTTAAGGCCGGATATTTCAGCCCATCGTTTGTCCTTTTCAACATCTTTCCTTTAGTCTTGATTGTTTATTTTGTTCGAACTCGATTCTCCGTGTCCAATTCTTGGCGTGTCATTCATCCCCCCCAGACTCTAATCTGTAGGGTCCCTCAGCTTTAACCGAGGCCATATCGGACCGTGTTGTCTTCTCGTTTCTTTACTGGAAACAATTGATATATATATATATATATATATATATATATATATATATATATATATATATATATATATATATATATATATATATATATATATATATATATATATATATATATATATATATTCTCACTAAGCCATGATTTTTTGGTTTCCAAACTAGCCATGATTAACCAAGTATATTCACTACAAAAAAAATAGAATTAGCTACGAACATCGTCGTTAATATGTCGCTAAAATGCTCGTAGCTAGCGAAGAGAATGAGGTTACTTGAAGTTAAATAGGCTAGAGTTAAATATTAACTAGAGTTAGTATATATTGGTCATAAGTTAATTATAGTTAGTGTATATTGGTCACAAGTTAATTATAGTTTGGGAAATTAGTTAGTTAGAGGCGGTTATATTGTATATATACTGTAGCTTTCAAGTTGAGAGTAATTGAGCTCATTTTCTCAGATTTCATCTCTATGATTTTGTTCCTCTCACCGACATTTACTTCAACATCATAATTCTAGGGCTCAACTCATAGAAACTATTATGGTATCAAAGCTTAGCGATCGCTAGCTAGATCTTTGTAATTCGATCCCGTATCAACTTCTTCATCAAGCTCATTAATGGTGAATGCAACGATTGACTACATAGAGCAGGAAAAGTTAAGCCACAACCACCCGTTGTACTTGCATGCCACAAATACTTCAGGTACTGTCATAATTTCTCTCCAATTGACTGGTCCAGAAAATTACTCCGTATGGATCCGTGCAATGCAAATTGCGATCCTATGAAGAAATAAACTAGGGTTTATTAAAGGTACATGCAAAAAAGAGAATTACGGTCCAAATTTCGTTGATTTGTGGGAGCGATAATGCAATTATCTTTTCATGGATTATGAATTGCGTGTCAAAGGAATTATATAGTGGAATTGTGTATTCTTCAAGTGCATCGGCGGTTTGGCTAGATCTGAAGGAGCGATTTGGTAAATCAATTGTTCTAGGATTTTCCAAATCCATAAGGAAATCGCTACTATCAGACAAGGAACCATCTCTGTATCAGCTTATTTTTTTAAAATTACGTCAGTTGTGGGCTGAATTTGACAGGTTAGCAACTGTTCCAAGATATGATTGTACTAAATCTAGAGAGTTTGTTATCTTCATGGAAAGGTTGCAACTCTTACAGTTTCTTATGTGACTGAATGAATCGTATGAACAAGCAAGGAGTCAGTTGCTCATGATGGTTCCAGTACCTACAATCAACAAAGCTTATTCCATTTTAATGGAAATAGAAAGTCAACGCATTATGACTAATAATTTGTGCACAAATGAAGGAGGAGAACCGAGAACTTTAATGACTATGAAGGGAGGACCAGGGCAAAGGCCAAGGAAAACTTTTAATCTGTACTGTGACTATTGCAAAATGAAAGGTCCAAAATAATAAGGTCTGAAACGTAACCACTATGGCGGATTCAGAATTTTAAGTGTATAGATTCATATAACAATTTCAAGTTAATCTATATGATAATTGGACCATTAAACTGGGTTTCAAGCTAAATATTTGTATATTTCTAATGAATTTTTTAATACAAATACAGGGCTTATACAAAAGTTATTGAGTTCACGTGAACTCGTAACGTTTGCTTTAGATCCTCCCCTATATAGAGAGAGAGTCTTGTTGATCCCACTAGATGTGCAGCCTCTGCTTGATACAAACTTAAGCCTGCAGCCTCAACCTCACATTATTCCCCATTTAAACTCTTTTTAATGTAAGAAATGGTAAAAAGTGAAAAATAAAATCACTATGGATTTGTCAATTTCAACGTTCATAGATCACTACAGATTTGTCAACTTCAACGTTCATAAATATATTTTAAATTTAAGTGTAAATAAAAAGGTCCAAAATGAAACCACTACGGCTTTGTCAATTTCAACATTTGAAATATATTCCTATGGAATAAATATTATTAATGTCTTTTTCTTGTCAATAGAGCTGACTCACATTATGTCCTTTTCTTTTTTGCCATTAAGTTCATTGATACATTGTTCCACTACCCTATGTTTTGTTTGAATAAATTGCAGATAACAACTTTGAGAAGAATTTATTTTCATTGTTTTCTTTTAACAATAAAATTGAAAGACTGGCTTTTTATGTTTCCTTTTTCTTTGACCTAATAATGCTTCCTTAGAAATTTTGTCTTTGACTAATAGATAGAAGTTCTAATTGGGTATACATTTTAATAAAGAGTTTAACTTTATGTGTGCGAATAGTATTACATCATCAGGCTAAGATGATGGCTTATATCAATATTTAACTCTTTATAATAATTCAGACTTTGTAATATACAAAATAAAGTAAATGACCCACTATAACGAACTAAATTGAATTGTTACACAAAATTAATTGCACCGTCAGTATATATTAATTGGAAAGGGGAGGATTCGAATAACAATAAACAATACTGAAAATAACTGTTTATCGACGTAACAGACGGACTTCTTTCCGTCGGTATTCCGAAGGACTTTTCGACGGAGTCTCTCGATACTTTTGACCTTTTTAATTTCAATTTTTTTAAAATAAGAATCGACGGACAACTCTCGGTAAAAATAATATTTGAACCGATGCACTATGTCAGTAATTTACCGACGAACTCTCTCGAAACATTTTGTATTTATATTTTTCAGTTATTTTTTTAGGCATTGACGGTGTCTCTCGGTACTTTTAAAAAAAATAAAATAAAGTTATCTACGTAGTCAATCATACTGCATTTACATAATAATTTGAATTTTATTCTTACAGTACCGATGGACTTTCGTCGATAATTTAAATATATAATCTTATAGATAATTATTTTATATTTTTTATTACACAATACCGAAGGATGCTGTCAGTAAGTCCCTCGGTAAGTATTTACTTAATTATCTTAGTGGATGATTAGCCTATTTATTGAAATTTACACTAAGTAGGGGTAATACAAAGGTGAGTGATTTTATGTTTGGTTGGATTGTTGTTTGGTTGGATGTTAACTTTGAATGTTACATTTCTAGTTTTGGTTGGATAGTTTTAATGTTTGATGGGATAATTTGGATGTGTGGATATTTGATGGGATAATTTGGATGTTTGATAATTTATAAAGTTTTGTTGTTATTAAGTTGAGTTTTATGTGCTTGCATTTCAGTTTGTGTTATGATATTTTGGCTCGCAGGTGCTGCAATAAAAAATAGTGTAATGACCCGACCGATCGTTTTGAGCTTGCACTTCGCTTGCCAGTTCTCGGGCATGACTAGCCCCGTATGATATATTATAACTTATGTAAATCGTCGGTTTTAATTTTCAGGTTAATCAGAACAAATATGGGAGAATGATTCTCAGCTTGAAGCTTTAAATTTGAAATGTTTGATCAAGTTTTAACTTTTTAGTATTTGATATCGAGTTGGATTTTTATAATTTGGTTAGCTCCGTAGGGTGATTTTGGCTCGGGGGTGCGTGCGGAATGTGATTTGGAGGTCTATGGTAAAATTATACTTGAATTGGCAAAATTAAAAATTTGGCATTTTTCTGTTGGTAGTAAAAATTTAAATATCGGAGTCGGAATGGAATTTCGGAAGTTTGAGTAGGTTCGTAGTGTCATTTTGTGATGTGTGTGCAAATTCCAGGTCATTCGGACAAGGTTTGATAGGTTTCGGCATTGTCTATGGACTTTGAAAATTTTGATGTTCTTAAGCTTGAATCCGAGGGTGATTTGGTGTTTCGATGTTGTTTTGAGTATTCCGAAGGTTGGAATAAGTTTGAATAGTGGTATATGACTTGTTGGTATTTTTGGTGGAAGGTTCGAGGGCCTCGGGATGAATTTGGATAGTTCGGAAGGATTGGGATTTGGTTTGAGCATCTGGACTTTGCTGCTTCTGTAATTTCCACACCTACGGATTGGGGACCGCAGGTGCGAGCCCCGCAGAAGCAAGATTGGACCGTATATGGGGTGAATTGGGGAGCTGAGGAAAATCGCAAGTGCGCACGAGGACCACACATGCAAGACCGCAGGAGCCAGAAGCTAACCGCAGAAGCAGGATTTCCAAGGTTAAGTGACAACAGCACCTGCGATGGTTTCTTCGTAGGTGCGGAGTCGCAAGTGCGGAGTCGCAGAAGCGACTCTGAGACCGCATATGCGGAAAACACTGGGCAGAAGGTATAAAAAGGTCTTTTTCACGAATTTTGCTAAGTTTATCCATTTTTTAAGATGGGGGTTGAGCTTGGGCAATGATTTCTCAAGAGGGATCAAGGGCTATCAATTGGGTAAGCTACTTAAGCTTTATTACTTGTATTTAGGGGTGTTCATAAATATCCAAAAAACCGAACCAAATCGAAAATCAAACCAGACCGACCAAAAAAATTGATACTTTTTTGTCTTGTTTGGTTTTGAATTTTAAAAACCGATCAAGTTTAGTTTGATTTTGGTTTTATTCAAAAAAACCCGAACCAAACCGACTATAGGATTAACTATTTTAAATTTATCATTACACACACACACACACATACACACACATATATATATATATATATATATATATATATATATATATATATATATATATATATATATATTTTTAATTTTTATGGTAAATATTAATAGTTTGCACTTTTAATATAGTTCTTTACCTTTATATTTTAGTTTTCTTTTGTTTAGTGTAAGAATCTATTTTGTGTTAAAAAATAACATATTTTGAATTGAGTCCTTAAATTATTTACAATATATTTTGGTAAATAATAGATTTCTCAAAGGGCAATTGATTTGATAGTGTTACATTGAAAATGTGGTCGCCGAAATATGTGTTTGGTAGTGTTTGTCTAATATTTAAGAAAAAACCAATAAATAACCGCAAAAAACTGAAAAACTGACATAAACCGAATCGAGAAAAGCCGACTTGATTGGTTTGGTTTGGTTTTGTTCTAATATTTAAAAAATCGACTTACTTGGTTTGGTTTCTTTTTAGGAAAAAACCGATCCAAACCGAATCATGAACACACCTACTTGTATTTATGACCATTTTTTCATTGTTTAATCATGATATTAGTGGAAATTAGGGAAGAAAGTTGGGATATTAGGCTTGAAACTGGAGAGTTTAAATTGGGGATTTGAGGGATCATATGAAGTCCAATTTTGATAATTTTGGTATGTATGGATCGGGAGTGAAAGAAGTTTTTAGTTTTGCGACTTTGTTGGATTTCGAGACGTGGGTCCAAGATCGGGTTTGGCCAATTTCGAAATTTTTGAGTTAATTTGATATTTTTCATATGAGTTTTATTCCTTTAGTGTATATTGATGATATTATACTGATTTTGATTAGATTTGAGGCATTTGGACGCCTAATAGAGAGGCAAGGGCGTCACGGGCTAGAGTTTGGCTTGGTTTGAGGTAAGTAATGCTTCCAAACTTGGTTTTGATGATTCGAAACCCTGAACTATGTGTTCTATGATTACTATTGAGGTGACGCAAATGCCAAGTGACGGGCATGAGAGCATGTACTGTGAGAATTGTGACCTGGACCATTCTATGGCACCGTTTAGAACCTTTTTCTTGTTGATATCAATGTTTCTATCATGTTATTAAGTAAATGTGCATTGAAAACATGTTAGATATCCTGTTAGGGCTTCATACTGATACTGTTGAGATCCGAGTGGTAGTTTCTTGAAGTCATCTCATTACATTCATTGATATTCTGTACTCAATCTTGCTCATACATATCATATCATGTCTCATTCTCAATTATTATTATTTGGCATGTCGTATTATTGTTTCGGACTAGTTTCATGATATTATGAGCCCGTGTATGTGAGACTGGAGAGTGATAACTGAGTGAGACCGAGAACATAATTGTGAGTGACAAATATGGGATCAGGTTGTACGCCACAATGATTATGTTGATGATTATAATAGCGCTTGGACTGTAGGATCCCCTACGGAGTCTGTAACACACCCCTAGTGAGCACAGTTGATTATATACAGGGATGGATCTTCCCCTGGTATGGAGATGGATCTTCTCCATGAGGCTGGTTGGCCTGTTCTTCGGTACTGGGGACCGTCGGTCTTTGATGCGTATATATTCGTATTTGGATCTTTCCTAGTCCTTGTGAGCTATATACAATACTGAGTGGTTGTGAGGTTGTTATCATTGCTATTATCTAGAGATGGATCTTCTCTACATGCTAGATTAGCCTTCCTCCGTACTGAGTGATTGCTGTCAGAGATGTATATACTCCAGAATGAATCTTCCCTGGGCCGTATGAGCCATATACAGTACTGAGTGGACGAGCATTTGAGATTGTGGGAATATGAGGCACTCAGCATGGTGCATTCCATACAGCATGTGCACTGACATATAGATATAACAGAGTCTCATTTCGTTACCATACTGTCTATATAGATGAAAGCATGCCTACGTTTCTGTACGCTATTTCTGTTATCTTTTAGGAGGTTGAGTTCGTCACTACCTCTCAATCCATAGTTTGGACTTGTTACTTACTGAGTTGGTGTACTCACGTTATCCCCTGCACCATGTGTGCAGATTTAGGAATCTTGGGCCACGGTAGCGGTTGTTGATCATTTCGGTCGTGGGCTTTCATTGGGGCTAGCGAGGCAGCTGCCTGGCGATCACAGTCCCGCCTTTCTCCCTCTTTATCTTCCTCTTAATGTATTTGTTTGCTATTCTCGGACTATGTTAGTCTTGTTTATTTCGAACAATTGTAGTACTTTGCTCATGACTTAGTGACACCCGAGATCGGGCTTATATTTTTCTGCTTGTTTTGATTTTTACTTTATATCTTTTATCGGATTTTAGTTAAAAATATGATTTTACTTAAGTTTTTAATGAAATATGGATTATTTGGAAATGAGTTGGTTGGCCTAATTTCACGATAGACGCCATCATGACCGAGTCTATTTTGGGGTCGATAGGCACTGTTTGCCTAAAATGTACCAGATTTACCGACGAACTTACCAACAGAGTCCGTCGAAATAATTATTCATTTTCAATCCGGAACTCTTAATTAGCGAGGGAGTCGTCGGTAGACTTGAACCAAAATTTTAAATTTTGTTGAAAATACCGACGGATAGCCATCAGAATATGAATTTATTCATATTTATAATTTTGTATTACTAAACTGAATTCTAAACTTATCGATGTTGTCCATCGGTATTATTAAATTATTATTTTACGACGGATATCTATCAGTATTGATATTATTATATTATATTATCTTATAATGTACCGACGAATATCCGTCGCTAAGTAAAATTACTTGACCAACTATTGTGATAAATGTACCGATGGGGTCCGTCGGTAAGTTAACAACGAATTTTGTCTGCATATTTTACTGAGGAAGGATTTACCTCGCAACCACTTACCGACGTACTTCAGCCGGTAAAGCCTTGTTACCGACGGACGTCCGTCGGTAATTTGCGTCGGTAAACAGGTAATTTTTAGTAGAGTTATCTCCGTGTGCAAAGACGTATTCGGGATTTAAAATTTATGGGTTCCTATCATAATTTCAAATTAATATACAGTAATAACTGGGTTCACAAATTAGATATATATAAATATTTAGTGGGTATCTTAATAGAAACACTCCGCCTATGCAAAAGTTACCGGATTCCCGAACCAGTAACAACACTCTAAATATACCATTGTCCGTGTGACATATATGTCACAAGTTGGAGGTGTGGAATTAGCCACTAATATTTATCTCTGGATAGGCCACCTATATATTATACCATTTGAAGTGCGATTCTTCCCTGAACCCTGCGTAAATACGAAATACTTCTACATAGAGTTGGCTAGTATATATAATGAGGAACCAATCCCTAAAACTCAAGAGAATTGATGCAAGAAGCTTCCTTGATTTTTGTTATACTCTAGAAGAACTTTTAATCAAACATGGACGGACATGCCAATAGAATTTGAATAAAAAGATAAATCCAAGAATAAAAGCCAAACTGGTGGCTAGGTCTTTGTTATTCCTATTTCTTACTGTCATAAAGAATGGTAGATTGGTGGTACCACATGCTTAACTATAATACTGATTCTTAATATCAATTGCACTAAAAGTTGTCAAGAATGTTACAAATTCATAAAGTTATTAGGTTAATTTATATTGTAGTCAGTTATACATACAAACAGAAAACGATACAAGTAGTTAAGTCACCGTATGAATATTTACAAACCAACAATATAATTTCAAACACGTAAAATTATTTTAGACAAGTCAATAATTGTCATGTATACGCAAGGATGATAAAGGGTAATTATTAATTTAGTATAATACATTTCAAAGCTTATAAAATAACAACAAATGAGCCATTTTAAATTTTTGGTGCGTCCACATATATCTCTATATACAGTAATGGAAAATGGAAATTTAATGTTCATAATAAATTGATTACAATGAGGTATTATTTCAACTTTCATCGTCTTTTTTTAGTATGCAGTCCGAAATTATTGATCTGACTAATTCGAATTCACGTCACTAAAAGCTCACTATTGACGTATTAAAAGGACTGTATTCCTAGGGTTAACTTCAGGCTAAAGGATATTAATCTTTACCATTACATCACAAATTTCTGTTGTAACTAGAAGGAAAACCTTGACGTAACCGGTAAAATTATTGTCATATAAGTACTAAACCATTGCTGAAATTTGGTGCTCTTGTGGTCCATATCCATTATGTCTCCTTTAATTGTTCTTTACCTGCCCATTTACTTCATGGGCCATG
Source organism: Nicotiana noctiflora (assembly GCA_032618575.1). Classification (NCBI taxonomy): domain Eukaryota; kingdom Viridiplantae; phylum Streptophyta; class Magnoliopsida; order Solanales; family Solanaceae; genus Nicotiana; species Nicotiana noctiflora. Next base: position 98,378 of record JASVEL010001874.1, on the reverse strand, counting down.
TTCATTGAGGTGAGAAAGGTCAACTCCACTACAATTAAAAAGGTTATACTTATTACTATCTCCGGTCTATTTTATTTATGTTAAAGCAACAAAAAAGTTATTTTTGTGTGATTTATAGGTCGTGAGTTCGAAATATAAAATTAGTCACTAATACTTGCATTAGTGTAGATTGGCTACATCTTATCCGATAGGGTGCGACCTTCTCCGGACCCTGCATAAATGTAAGATTTTTCGTGTACCGGATTTCCCTTTTGTGGTTGCTGAAATAATTGGTCCAAATACTTGCCATTTAAAAACCAAGATAAAATTAATTATTATTTTTTCCATATTACCTTATTTTATAAATGCGTAGAGAGATTAATATGGTGAAAGTAAAAGAAGCATTAAATTCAAATTATAAATTAAATAAGGATAATTTAGTTAAACTATTGTATTTAGTATTTGCTTAAGGAATGGGAGCCTTGGAACAACGGTAAAGTTATCTCCAGGTAAGTTATAGGTTACGGGTATGAGCCGTACAATCAGCCATTAATGCTTGTATTGGTGTAGGATGCCTATGTCATACCCCATGGGATGTAGTCCTTCCCTAGACCATTCATAAATATGGGATACTTCGTGTACCATTCTGACCTTCTTTTTGCTTTAATATTTTTTTAATGGGTATGCGAATGATAAACATGAAAGGGAATATGGACGGGAGAAAGTAAGTTATATATGCAAATTGTGTAAAGAGTTATATTTTATTAATGTACAAGTAAACTTACCCGCACCTCGCGCAGAATTTAAAAAACACCAATAAAGTTTTAAAATAGAATTTATCGAGTTAATAACAAATATAGATATTATTCATCTTTTATGAGAAAGAAAATCGCCAATAAATAAAATGTGTTTGGTTTAATTCATAAATTTAGTTTATCTGTAGCAAATAATCAAAATGATGTATAGTTAATTGTATATTATCAATGAATATTTCTTAAGTTTTATCTAATTAAGAAATTCCAAGTCCAAGACTAAAATAAAAATAAAAGTCGCATAGATTCTTAAAGCTACCAATTACACAAATAAAATAAAATACATTATTGTAGTTGTATATTGAGAAGCTGAAAATTTCTATGAGAAAAAATATGTACTTTTTGACAAAAGATCCTTAGGAAGGTCTTCTCCTATTAGTTTGCAATATATGTTAAAACTTTTACTCCATTAATTTATTGTATTATTCTGATAGTTAAAGTATGATTTTATATGATACATTTAATTGAGTAACTGCAATATTAAATTAGAGATAATATTACAATTTAAAGAATAAAATTCACCAAGCATTCACATGAACAATTAATTTTTTAATAAAAAAAACCTCAAAATAACCCACTTAATAAGATAAGAATTAAAATTAATTGTGTGTAAATCCTAACATTGGAATAATGAGTATTGTTTGCAACTTGATTATTAACTTCACTAAGTTTTCAATCATCGATAATATATCATGGAAATAAAAAATATATTATTTCATAAAGTTAATATCTCGTTGTCTAGTAATTTTTAAATTACCGAAAGCTTACCCATTCACATTGTTAAATTTTGATTGGTAATAACCCATTGTTACATGCGATTTCTTAATTAATTAGATTACATTGTATGTTAACTTAAAGTTATTAATAAATTGTCAATGTCATAGATTATAATACGCCATAATATTTGTATATGTAGCTACAAAATAATTTGAAAATTTTTATCTTAAATATGTCATAATTTTGTGTGACAATAAAAAAACTCCTTATCAAAGGTTAAAAAAAATAAAATTAGTTGATCTCAAATATATAAATATATTGTTCTCTTTTTAACATAAAATTCAAGAAATAGTATTACATGAAACGAAAGGAGTAAGCATATATGACCAGCTTTTAATAATTCGGAGGGGTCATAGATTAATGGCTAATTCAAAAAGTTCATTGAAGAAAAAGTAGAGGCAAAAGAATTCTGAACAAGTAGAAAACATATTTATAAATAGTCTATATATAATAAGAAAAGGGAAACACATTAGAATCTCGCTTCGACATCGGATAAAATCGCGAGTCAAAGTTATTGCAATTGTAGAGTACAAATATATACAACAAAAACAGATATCAAAATCTCTATGTATATATTATTTGAAAAAAAACACTACTTCAACTTATACAACATCAACCTAAATATGACAAAATCAAAGACCAGTAATGAGAATTGAGAAATACGCTTTACTTCAATTCTCACCTCATTATTTGACACTTCTTCTTAAATATTCTTCTTAAGATTCACACATGCATAGAATATCTTCGTGCATTTACCTTAAACAAAAAATAAAGAATAGAAATTATACCATATCATAGTATAGTTTTTCTTTCCCATTGCAACTTTTGACATTGTGATAGCTCAAATAATTATAAGCAAAATATAAAGTTAGTGTCAATCATATTTTTTTCAACATATAGAAGTCCTTATATAGGTACATATGTAGGAACATATAATAATTAGTCATAAAATTACACATTAAATACTTAGAGGTTATGAATGTGAAAGGCATGAGAGTTATTGAGATAATTAAAAATATAGGTTACGAAGATAAAGAGGTGTGAGTTATTGTGATTGAATTTATAAGACTAAATAAATTGAAAAAATGGTAAAAATCCTAAAAAAAGAGGAAAAAAATAAATATATTTCTTGATTTAAGAGAGGTGACACATCACTTTCTTGCTACCCACTTTTATATATATAGATAGATTTTATTGGGTAGGTTATTAATCCCATCTTTTATAGACGATAACTTAAAAACGATTTTTAGGTGACTTAACAGTTTATTTATATTGGTAATTTAAAAGTATTATAATTATGCGCGAATCCTAAAGTGAATTGCATTAAAAATAGTGGCGCAAGATCCAAAAAATCAAGTGATATCTCAATATATTCCGTTAAATATTAAAATGCATCTTCCACGTTCATTAGATAACTTAAGCTTGTTTTAATCTCAGACTTGGTTGTGTGTGATTTATAATTAAAATATTGAAACACTATTGTGAAGAAAATTGAAATAGAATTTATGGTTGCTTTATAGAAGTTATTACCTATGAAATGCACAAACACTATGCTTTTTTTTTCTCTCTTTTTTTTTGGGGCTTGGCTCTCTGCGCCTAAATACACTAAATATATTATTATTGTTGTTGTTGATTACTATTCAATTTTCTTATCTATTACTCATCCGCCCCAATCAATAGGAAATGCAATATTTGAGCAATAAATTGACCTCTTATAATACGTAGATAAATTACCGTGCTGGCATGCAATGATAATTTGCACAAATAATACACTTTAAGTGTCACTCTTAATTTCTTTTTTACCACAGTCAAAAGTGTCACCCATGCCATAAGTTGTCCTTCACTTGTGGCATGGGTGACACTTTTGACTTTTAGCTTTAAAGGTATGTCGATAGAGCAAGCGGTAAAAAATTCAAGATTCTATTTTTAAGGTTATTGGATGTAATTTCATGGTACGCAATGCAACCACATAGCTAATTATCATCTTGATTGCAAACACTATACTCCCTCCGGTCCAAAATAAATAATTTTTTTGGCCTTTTTCTTATGGTCCAAAATAAGTATTTTTTTCAGATTTCAAGAATGAATTAATTATTTTTTTTCCTATATTGTCGTTGGAGTAAATAATTTTGAAATATGTGTTAGAAGTATTTATGTGAGATAGCAAAGGTTAATATGGTTAATTCTATTGCTAATTAATATTAAAAGATGAATTTCTTAATCTACGTAAAAATATAAAAAAAATTATTTATTTTAAACAGGGGAGTATTAAATATTAACGACTTTTTCTCTGTTGACTCATAATATATTAAATATAATCCTCTTGCGTTGAAGTAGTCAAAAGGCACAACACCATTGAGTAGTGGGACAATACCCATAACCAACCAGTCAAAAATATCAACTTTTTATAATACCAATTCCTTTAGGTAATCTTAAACTCCATCCACACATACAAATCCATATTTTTCATGTGACGTGTTTATCGACGCGAAATCAGGATTTTAAATTTATGAAATCAAAATTTTAATCATGTTAAGTTATTGATTTCTACATTAATAATGTGTACATATTTAATGATTTTTTTAAAAAAAATATAGTGTTCGAACTAAAATTATTGGATTCTACCGAACCCGATATCTGGACTCTAACTCCACCCATGTGTGTCCAAATAGAAACAGCCAATTCCTTAATACCAAAAAGTAAAAATTAAAATAAAAAATAAAAAATAAAAACCAATCCTAAGTTTGAACTTTGTCCAGGCTCCATTTGTCTATAAATATAGATCAAAACCAATGAACCATATAGTAGCATTGTCTTATTCAATATCATAAACACCATGGCTATTCCTAAACTCAATGTTCTTTTTTGTTTTGTGATCTTATGTTTTGCCTTTTCTTGTGCTATGGCACACCCTCCATTAAAAGGAGTCAAAGGTGCATATTATCCTTCTTGGGCATTTTCAACTTTTCCACCATCATCTATAGATACTTCTTTTTTCACTCATGTCTACTATGCATTTCTTGTTCCAAACAACACCACATTTAAATTCGAAATCGACGATCAAACATCCACTCTCCTCTTCAACTTCACCTCTACCCTCCGTTCAAAAAGACCGTATGTTAAGACGCTTTTTTCGGTCGGTGGAGGGGGCGAAGGACCTGCTAGATTTTCACGCATGGCATCAACAGCTACCTCTCGTTTGACTTTTATAAAATCTAGCATAGAAATAGCTAGAAAGTATCATTTTGATGGAATTGATCTTGATTGGGAATTTCCTCAAAACAAAAAAGACATGGAAAATTTGGCTATTTTACTAGACCAATGGAGGGTTGAGGTCAAAAAAGAATCTTGGACAACAAAAAAGCAACCTCTTTTGATCACAGCAGCGGTTTACTTCTCAGTTGACTTCTTTTTATCGGATGAATTCAGATCATACCCTGTACGTTCAATTAACAAGAATTTAGATTGGATTAACTTAATGTGCTACGATTATCGCGGATCGTGGGACACTTCTTCCACGGGTGCACCAGCTGCATTATTCGACGCGAAAAGTAACATTAGTACAAGTTATGGACTAAGGTCATGGATTAAAGCCGGAGCAATAAGAAGCAAATTAATCATGGGATTACCATTATATGGTAGGACATGGAAATTAAAAGATCCTAATGTACATGGAATTGGTGCACCAGGAATTGGTGTTGGTCCTGGAGATGAAGGGACAATGACATATAAGGAAGTAGAGAAATTTAATGAAGAAAATAATGCTAAGGTTGTATTTGATATTGCAACAGTTTCTACATATTCTGTGGCTGGAAATTCTTGGATTGGATATGATGATACTAGATCTGTTTCAATGAAGATAGGATATGCTCAAGCTCAAAGAATTCGAGGGTACTTCTTTTGGGCTGTTGCTGGTGATCTTGATTGGAAAATCTCCAGAACAGGTAACTTGCTTGCACTTATTTTTGTAAATAATTTAACTTATATACGCTGGTAGTGTCATATGTCCTGTCTTTTCACTTTAGTAGTCCTATGCCTACTGAGCAGGTGAAATTTAAAAATAGTCAGATTTATAAGTGGTAATTGAAAAATAACCACAATTTCAAAAGTAAACGAAATTTAGTCGTTTTTGATGTAAAGATAAATGTGAACGAAAATATTGTTCAAATTCCGAAAAATATTCCAGCATAATATACTGGAGTTCCAATATAATATACGGACTTTCAGGATAATATAATGGAGTTCCAGTATAATATATTGACCAAGCATAACATGGTGAAAGTTCATAATTAGGTGCTCCAATCTCCAGTATATTATGCTGGAATTTTCCGCGTGTTGGAGGTCTAGCATGATATGCTGCAAGTTCATACACAAGTGTACCAATCTCGAGTATATTATGGTGGAACTTTTCGTATTGCAGCAAAATAGTAACTATATTTCAATGACTTTACAAACGATTGACTATTTTCAATTATCAATCCGATAACTGGCTAGCACATACTACTTTCACCTACTCAGTGTTTCTAAAATAAGACAGGCCGCCTGCTCATACAAGTTAAAATATATGATTGTGCAATTTTTTTTTTTATAATATCGGTGTATTTATGTTAAATCCTTCTAACAAAGATCATGTGGTCTTCTTACTTCAGATATCTTTAAAGGAGTCAAACATATATTAAGATTTTGATTAAGCAAAATGATTAAACTACTGATTAAGAAGAAATGTTTGAGAATTAAGTGGGAAGAAAGATCTAACATATAGATAGTTCTTAACTTATGATTGACTATATTTCTTATACATTTTACCCTTTTTCGTATTATGCAGCTAAACAGTTGTGGATTGTTTCATAAGAGATGAAAGGAAGAAGGTTAATGAAGAATTATATATATATTTTGTAATTCTCAATATTTCTTGGAACTAAATTGATATATGAAAGTGTAATAAAGCTGAGTAGATTGTTTATGTTGTAGTATCTGTACTATGCACCTTCAGCTAATAAAATTTGTTAGTGTAAGAGAACACAAACTTTAGCTTTAGAAATTTTGGACCTAATTATATTATGGATAAGTTGAAGGGAAGCTTTGGCGTAACTGGTAAAGTTGTCGCCATATGACTAGGAGGTCGTGCGTTCAAGCCGTGGAAGCAGACTTTTGCAGAAGTGCATGGTAAGACTGTGTACAATAGACCCTTGTGGGCCAACCCTTTCTCGTACCCTGCGCATAGCGAAAACTTAGTGCATCGGGCTGCCCTTTTATATTGTACTCTGGTTCAATTGTTGTTACTATATTACATTCTAAATTTTCAGTTTTTTGTTGGTTTTGGTCCACAACTTTGTGTATGTTGCAGCTTTCATTGCTTTCAAAAGCTTGTGATTCCCAACAGAAAACTAATATTTTCCCAACAGAAAGAAAACAAGAAATGCATCAAATACAAACCATAATTCCCATCAATAATCCAAATGTGAAAGGTAAATAGAAATGAAGGGTATATTAAATAAACTCAATCAAACAATCCAGTGATCGATAAGAATTTGGCTCTGAGGGACTAATAATGCACGCGACTGCATCTCACATTTCATCATCCCATGCCATAGAAGCTGAAATAATTATACACAATCATTAATTCAGTTTCATATATTCATATTATAAATAAATAGTAGAATTTTGGGGGGCGGGTAAAATAGAGACATATATGTCTAAGTATTTAAGTTCGTAAAGTTATCTCCGAGTAACGTATAGTTCATGGTTTCAAGCTGTGGAAGCAGCCACTTGCTTTCATTACGGGCTTTTTTCGGACCCTACGTGAACGCGGGATATTTGTACACAGGGTTGTCCTTTTCTCATTTAAGTTCGTAAAGATTTTTACAGTATACTCCCTCCGGTCCATAATAAGTGTCTCTTTTACTTTTAGCACGCCCATTAAGAAAAAATACTAAATCCTACATATAAAATTACCTAGTATAACTAAAATACCCTTATTAAATATTGGGCACATGATAGTGATATTTATTACTCTTCTGCACATAAGGATAAAAAAGTAAAAACGAATTGAATTTTTTCTTGATTACCTAACTAGACACTTATTTTGGACCAAAATCAAAAAGTAAAAGAGACTTATTATGGACCGGAGGGAGTATTATTTAACCTATTATAGCAGGTTAGTTACAATTGTTATCAATTTATGATTTAATACTTATCATGGAAATTTACTATAATTACCTTATAAGTGTCATGATTGGTGTAAATTAGACGGTCAGTGCATATAACTTAAATTCAGTATCTGAAATGGACGAACTATAGGAATTTTACCTGCTCTAGAAAGAGTCCAGTTGCTGTCATCATAGCCAAGTGCCCAGAAAAAGTAACCACCAATTCCCTGAGTCTTAGCATACTTAATCTTTGTTTTGATGGAATTAATATCATCATATCCAATCCAATTTGTTCCAGAATATGAATATGTTGAAACTGTTTCATTATTATATACTATAGTGGCATTGTTTTCTGAATTGAACGTTACTATATCATTATATGACATTTCTCCTTGAAATCCAGGACCAACTCCTACAGCAGGAGCTCCAATTCTATGATCATTTGGATCCTTCAATTTCCATGTCTTTCCAAATAAGGGAATTCCCATTACTAGCTTTGTTGAAGGAACCTCATTTTGTTTCCAGGCTGAAATTCCATAACTGGTGCTAATATTGCTTGATTTATCGTATAACAAGGCCGGAGCACCAGTCGCTGAAGTATCCCACGAGCCCTTGTAGTTATAGCACATAGGGTTCAAGAAATCAAGATAGTTTCTTAGAGCGTCTCCGGGATAAAATGTGCCTGATAAAAGAGGATCAGGAGAGAAGGAAACAGCGGCGGATAGAATGAGTGGAGGTCTAGAGGAAGTTAATGACTCTATGCTGATGGCGAGACGCCATTCTTTTAATAGTAATGCTAGATTGTGCATGTTTTCTGATTTAGTTGGGAATTCCCAATCAAGATCAAGGCCATCAAAGCCACACTTTCGGGCTACATCGATCGTTGATTTGATGAATGAAGCGCGATTATCATGGCAACTCGTCATACTGGGGAGAACCGGTGAACCTGTGTCTCCTCCTATTGATAGCATGGTCTTTGTTGCAGGGCTCTGAGAATGGATTGTAACCGTGAAGTTAATCATTGATTGCTCGTCAGCTTGGCTTACGTTCAACTGGAATGATGTATTATCTAGCACAGCAAACGCGTAGAAAATATGGGTGAAATATTCAGTAGGGATGCTTGATGAAGGAACTGTTTCGGCTAGCCATGAAAGCCAGTATGCACCTTTGATGCCAGAAGGCATAGGCGTAGGTCCTGGTGCAGGAACAGGCATATCGGGATATGGCACTGGGGCTGGAACTGGAGCCATGGATAGTGGAGTAGAAGATGGAGGCATGATTGATGGACTAGGGGCAGGAATTGAAGGCATGGAGGGTGAAGGTGGACTAGAGTAGGGAGCCGAAGGTGCGGATGGTGGACAGGAACCTGGGACCGGTGGCATAGATGGTGAAATAGAGGGAGGTATTAGAGGCATGTAGGGTGGAATAGTTCCTGGAAATGGAGGCAAGGATGGTACAGGAAAGATTGGAATGTAAGGCGGGGACGGTGGACTAGTGCTTGGGAATGGGGGCATTGATGGTACAAGGAAGCTTGGAATTACAGGCGAGGACGGTGAACTAGGTGAGCCTGAAAATGTAGGAGCGATTACAAGAAAGCCTGGAATTATAGGCGAGGATGTTGAACTAGGCGTGCCTGGAATTGAAGGCACAGATGGTACTGGGAGGCTTGGAACTAGAGGTTTGGATGGTGAACTAGGCGAGCCAAGATATATAGGCACGATTGGTATAGGGAAGCCTGGAATTGCAGGTGAGGACGGTGAACTAGGAAAGTCTGGAATTGCAGGTGAGGACGGTGAACTAGGCAAGTCTGGAATTGCAGACGGGGATGGTACTGGAAAGCCTGGAACTATAGGCGCGGACTGTGAACTAGGCGAGCCTGGAAATGTAGGCACGATTGGTACAGGAAAGCGTGGAATTACATGCGATGACGGTGAACTAGACAAGCCTGGAATTGCAGGCACAGGTGGTACAGGAAAGCGTGGAATTACAGGTGTGGACGGTGAACTAGGCAAGCTTGGAACTACAGGCGAGGGTGAGCTAGGCAAGTCTGGAATTGCAGGCACGGATGGTCCAAGGAAGCCTGGAACTAGAGGCGTGGACGGTTGACTAGTGCCCGAAAATGGAGGCGAGGATGGTATATGAAACTCGGGAGCGGAAGGCAGTGCAAATCTAGGGAGAGGACCAGACAAGGGTGAAGGAGACAGTGAAACAGGAGTTGAAACATAACGAGATGCAGAACACACTTGAAATTTAGCACCAGCAACAAGAAAAATAACCAAAAAGGTTGACAAGATTTCAGGAATAGCCATCTTTTATTAACTAGCCACTCTTTCTTCACCAACAACAACAGAAAATGAGATATTTATATATACAAACTAAAGCAAGATGGGAAAATAAGAATAGAAAATGCTATTTTTGGTAGGTTGCCAAAGTACAAATGTTTTTTCTTGAATATAACTACATTGTCTGTTTGTATGTTCTTATCATTTTTACATAAATGTAACAATGTTAAACCTCTGATTGTATCGATATCTTTATGTGAAATAAAAGTTTATTCTAATTTGAATTTGGATCTTTTTACATGCCGATGTAAAATTTTGCAAACAAAAGTTTATTCTAATTTGATTGTGAATAATCCTAGGCCTGCTTTATCATGGTTGGTAGTAATTTTTCAATTCATTCTCAGAGTTCGGATATGAGACATCTGTTAAGAGCGGAAAAAGTCCATTTCGTTCCTTCAGAATTGAGACGTTGATCGTGAAATTATATCAGCTCAAAGTTGAGCAACGAACTACCCTCAGCATCATTTTTTTTTTTTTGTACTTTCTTCTTCATATCCAGATAATTAATGTGATAAAACCTCATTAAATAGTAACAATATCCAAAATTAAAGGGATTAAACCTCATTAAATAGTAGTGGATTATTAACTCTATATAAAATAGTCTGATGCTTATTCCTTTCATTATCAAAAATCTCATTTTTGAAGATAAACAAAAAAGATGGAGCACTCTTTACCTTTGATTAAAGTTCTGTTTCTCCTAATGTTGTTTTTCATGGGCAATGCAGGTACATTTCTTTCTTATTAGGCCTTTGGTATAAATTTAAAATTAAAAAAATAAGAAGTGTCACATTTTAAATTTAATGACTAGAAGTCACTGTCTTTTGAATATAGGTATTTTAATCTTCTTTTTTTCTTCAAATTATCAATCAATCAACTATATCTCAATTCAAAATAATTCAGATGATTTTGAATCCTTTATATCCATTCCGCTCTTTTCGAATCCATGAACTATTCAGAAAATTCTTTATGTTGCAACCTTATTTTCCTAACCATCAACTTATCACAACATCCCTGTCTCGGTTGATCTGATATTTTTTTTGTAGTAAATTTTAATAAGAATAACACCTTTATATATTTAGTAATAGTAATTCGATTTTAAATTTTCCTTCCTACTCTTAAAGTGATAATTTTTATTCACACAAATCTCCATGGTCGATTTTGGGCCACAAATTTTAATAGTCTTCCTTTATTTTTTAAATTTCATGCCTAATTAAACTAACACATATAAATTAGGACGGGGAGAGTGTATTAATTTCATAAAAATAAAGTTTCAAAATAATAAAAAAGAAACAAAAAAGAAGAAGATCTTTTTCTTTACTTATTTAATTTTATTTTATTTCTTAATTTTATTTTCCTTTTTTTAATTTGACAGAGTCAAAGATTTGTGTTGAATTAAGCCACACATTTAAGGGGGTGTGTTTAAATTGGGACAAGTGTAACGTTGCCTGCAAAAGCGAGGGTTTCCTTCTTGGAAATTGCACTCTCTATGGCTTCCCACTAAGGGTGTATTCTGGTCCGGTCCCGGACCGGGACCGGGACCGGGACCGCGGGCCTGGCGGTCCCACGGTCCTGGTGGGCCGGTCTTCGCGGTCCCGGTCTTCAACCGGTCCTAAAGCCCGTGACGGGCCGGTCCTTACCCTTAAGACCGCGAGACCGGGACCGCGAAGACCGGGACCGGGTAGCGGTCCTGGGCCGGTCTTCGCGGGCCTGGCGGGCCCCAACCGGTCCCAACGATAAAATTAAAAAAAAAAAATTTTTTTTTTTTTTTTAAAAAATGGCCCAACGGCCAGATTTAAAAACTAGCCGTTGGAGGTCAAAAATAGCCGTTTTTGGCTATCAAAATTTAGCCAAATGGTCCCCAAACTTTAATATAACCCCAAACTTTATATAATTACACTTTTTCCCAATTCTCAACTATAAATACCCCCTCATTATTTCATTTTAACTCACCAATTCATCAATCTATCTTAATCTCTCTCAATCTCTCTCAATTGCTTATATTATTATTCCAATTTTGTGAAATTTTGTGAAGTTGGTGAATTGAAGTATTCAAGTCTTCAAGTCTTCAACAATTTGCAATTTTGAATTTTGAAGAAGTTGTTCGTCAATTCGGTAAAGTCGTTCCAACTCTTAATTTTTAAGAATATATTTTGTGTTATTTTGTTTGCATAAATATAAATAAAATGGCATTTTCATTGAAAAAAATGTTTAGTGCTAAGGGAAAAGCTAAAATGGGTGAAAGTAGTCGTCAACCAACTAACCTTCCCCCGGTTCCCCGACCTACCCGTCCTAGTGGTCCAATTATTCTTGATAGTGATAATCCCTGTTTTCAATTTAGCGACACTGAATTTTGTCATAATATTTCACGAGAAATTATAACGAGGGTGGGCCTATTTATGAACTTGCTATAAATGCAATGAAAGAAAAATTTAAAAAATATTTTTTCCCTATCCCTCCTATTTATGGTGTATCAGCAATTTTAAACCCTACAATGAAATTAGGAGGTCCTCATTTTTGGTATACAAATATTTATAACGCTTTAGATCTTACAGTAGAAGAACGTGCTACTCTTGCAGATGCAAAAGCATCAATTAAAATTAATACTCAAATAATTTATAATGCATACCAACAAGCCTTACAAAATTCTAGGCCAATTGTTCCAACCCCTACTTCGTCTACTTCACAGTCGTCCAAAAGAGCCGCGGGCTTGAAGGCACTTAAATCTTGGACGGAGTTTAGGGGTTCTCAAGGAGATAATTTTGACGAATCTTCCCATCTAAATGAGCTTCAAGTTTATTTGTCGCAGGGACTAGAGAAGGAGAATCCAGACGGGAGTTTTGAGCTTTTGGAATGGTGGAAGTTACGGAAAAAATATTTTCCTGTTCTTGCAAGGATGGCTCGCGATATATTATCTATTCAAGCTTCAACAGTTGCATCAGAGAGCGCCTTCAGTCAAGCAAGACTTCAAATAGGAGATCATAGAGCAGCTACGAGGGAGAGCTTGGAGAAGTCAGTGCTATTTAGAGATTGGATCCGCTCGGAAAGAAGAAACTTTGGACTTGCAGAATCACAACCGGATGTGGATGAAGCTTACGAAGAAATGATTGCAGAACTTGCAGAGGATGTTGCTTCGCCGGGAAGTGGTGATGAACAAGCTTCTTTTCCACCACCGCCAACGGAACCCCCTCCAAATCTTGAAGGATTTATGAGATTTGTTAGAGATATGTAGATTGTGTTGTAAATTGTACTTTGGCACATCTTATTTAGTTTTTTTTCTTTTAATGGTGGTATTAGTACCTTGTTGTGCTCATTCCATTGGGGGAGAGAAGATTAATAAAGATATGTCATTTTTAGTAATAAAAATTATTACACAAGTTTTTGATTTATCTCTTAATACAATATATATATCTATTTCATACATATACATATAATATATATACATAATATATATTATATATATACATAACATATAAACTTAATACATATATATAAGTTAAGTTTATATATGTTAAGTATATATATATATTAAGTTTATATAATACTTACCATATATATATATATATATATATATATATATATATATATATATATATATAACTTAACTTATATATATAACTTAACTTATATATATACTTAATATAAGTACTTAATACATATATATATATATATATATATATATATATATATATATATATATATATATATATATATATATATATATATATATATATATATATATAAATACTTAACTTATATACTTAACTTATATAAACTTAATATATATATATAGTTAACGTAGATAAACTTAACTTATATACTTAACTTATATAAACTTACTATATATATATATACTTAACATATATAAATTTAACATATATAAATACTAAACATATATATACTTAACATACATACATATATATATATATATATATATATATACATACACTTAACATATATATAGTTAACATATATATACTTATTAAATAATTTTTTTTTATTAAAAGCCCACGAAGCCCACGAAGCCCGCCAGGCCCGGACCGCCATGCCCGGGACCATGTGGGCTTAGGCCCGTCAAGGGCCGGTCTTACCCACCAAGCCCACGAAGACCGGGACCGCGAAAACCGGGACCGCCAGGCCCGGGACCGTTTAGGACCGGGACCGCCAGGACCGGGACCGCGAGGCCCGTTTAGGCCCGGGACCGGCCCAGAATACACCCTTACTTCCCACGCCATTGCTACTGCCGAAAGCAATGTATTTCCAATTATAATTAAAATTATCATCTCCCTTAATCAAAATATATTTTTCTTTTTTATTACTAATGTTTATGAGGCTTAAACTAAATACTTAGCCTATAATTACCCTAATGTATCCTATGATGATCAATTATAGAAATAGTATTTGGGAATTTTTTTTATACTACATCATATTCTACCCCTTTACCTCTTTGATTTTGGATTTCTTTTTTTTTTGCATCCGGTATTTGAAGTCTATTTGCCTAACTAATTTGGATTGCGCACAATATATGATCCATTAAAGGGGAAAATACTTGTTACAAAGGGTGTGTTTGGTACGAAGGAATATATTTTTCAGAATTTTTTATTCAATTTTTTCATATTTGGTTGACTTAATTGTTTTGAAAATATTTTTTCCTTATGATCTCATTTTCCTCCAAATTGAAGAAAATATTTTTCTTATTAAGAAAAGGGAAAATATTTTTCAAAATTTCTTCTCGGCCTTCCCCACCCTCACTAATTCACCCTACCCCATCTTTGAAAAAGGCCATTTTTTTCAATTTCGATTTTTCCGTTACGACCCATTTCATTACCCCTCCACCCCACTGCACCCCCAACCCTCTCCCCCCCCCACACACACCGCAAAAAAAATTATTTTTTTACCTTAATATTTTTTTTGCAATTTCAATTTTTTTATTTTTTTGCACCACCCATCCCAAACTCCCAGCAGCCTCCCCCCCTCAACCCGCACAATTTTTTTATTTTTTTTGTAATTTAATCTATTTTTTTCGTTTTACTCCACCGCCCCCAACCCCTCCCTCCCCCGAAAAAAATATATTTTTTTATTTTAATTTTTCTTTATTATCCGTTTAAAGGTTCAAAAGTTTGGAAGTGACAAAATCATGAGTTCGGAGGTATGTGTTTGGAAGTTTATGGATTTAAAAATTATAAAATTTATGGTTTTGAATTTCGCGATTTTGAATGTTTACGGGTTCGAAATTCGGCGGTTTTGAAAGTTTAGCGATTCGAAAATTTATGAAATTTGTGGGTTCGAAAGGTTGTTGGTTTGAAAGTTTATAGATTCATGTTTATTATATCTAAATTATTTATGAATACTCTTGGGAAATTATTTTCCTTAATTTGCGCATCAAACACTGGAAAATGAATAATATTACTACTTATTTTCCAAGAAAATATTTTTTTGAAAAATATTTTCCGTTATACCAAATACACCCAAAGAATTTTTTTTGTTCTTGTGGCTTAAATTCGAGACCTCTAAGTTTAAAAAGTAGAAGAAAAAAAAGCATCTATCCCACTATGCTGGATTTCGCATTGTATATGATCCACTGAGGAGGGAACACTTGTTACAAAGAGCTTTTTCGTTCTTCAAATTCAAGACTTCTGGTTACAAGAAAAAAAATTCCATCTATCTCACTACTCTCTTTGTTTCGTCAGAATTAAGACGTTGATTGTGAAATAAAACCTGCTACATATTGAATTACAATTATATCAGCTCAAATTGTGCAATGAACTATCATCAGCTTCATGTTTTTACTTTCATCTCTTCTCAATTTAATTCATGTTCTAGGAGAAATTGATGGTTACATATATGCAAAGTGGATAAAATAAAGTAATTGAACAACAACAACAACAACAACAACAAAAAGAGAGAATGGATTACAATGCATTACCTTTAAGGGGAGAAATCTAAAAATAGTCGGATTTACAAGTGATAATTGAAAAATAGTCATTGTTTCAAAAGTAATTGAAATTTAGCCATTTTTCATGTAAAGATAAAACCAAACGAAATATTATACAAAGTCCAAAAAATATTCCAGCTTAATATGCGAGAAGTTCATACACAAATGTTCCAATCTTCAGTATATTATATCGGAACTCATGTTGCAATAATAATGGCTATTTTTAATGACTTTGCAAACGCTAGCTATTTTCCAATTACCAATCAGAAAACTGGCTAGCTCATGTTATTTTCTCCTGGGGTAAACATTACCTGATTTAGCCCATAAGTAATTTCTCACCTCTTAGGTGCTTGGCCTATGATGAAATATTGGGCAAAAATTACTTTTAACCTGCAGTCAAAACTATTTACATTCAGTAACTAAAATTTATATATTTTCTCTCTCTCTCTCTCTCTCTCTCTATATATATATATATATATATATATATATATATATATATATATATATATATATATATATATATATATATATATATATATATATATATATATATATATATATATATATATATATATATATAGTTCGACTATTATTTTAAGAGCGATTATATAATGTCACGTTCCCAAAAATATTTGGTGTGATTGGGGTATGTTCATCTCCTGCTTTAATTTTATTAATGTCCAGTTGATATTAGTCCTTAGGTTTTAACTTTCCGAATATTCTATATTTCTATATTATATTAAAAGGAGAATAATGAAGCATGTGGTTAAGCCAAGTGGGAAGCTTAAAAGAAGACACTAGCTAATTTTAAGATAACATTAAAATTTTAAATTATAAATGGAAACATAATTAATGGAAGTAATTTAATAAATCTTGTACTCAATCTAAATAATTCTTAGACAAATATAATCTATATATCTACATTTAACTTTATATTTATATGTATATTTATTTTTATTTCTATATTGATCCATCAATAGATTCTTTTTCTATATTAGCTAGAAATACGAAGGTAAAAATTAACTAAAAAATATAATAGAAAAAAATAAAATATATATATAAAGACATAGATTGAGATAACCTGAAACTAGTTATACTTCGGTGTAAGTTAAAACTAAATTAAAATTTACTTACGATATTAAAGATTTATTAAGTTTAAAAGTTAAATAAATTCAAGCGCAAAATAAAATCTTACATAAAGTATATAAATTATTTATAAGGTAACTGTTGATACCCAATTTTTCTCTAAGTATTTTTATACCCAAACGCTTTAAAAATAGCATATTTGTGCATATATAAGCACACCCAAGAGTTTTGGCATTTTGATGATTTTTAAACCAATTTATTGCCTATTTTAATACAACAAAATCCAATAATAATTCTCAAAATTATTATTTTTGGTGAATAGCTCATTTTATTCTTACATTTACACCAAAATATAATTAAGGTAATTTTTGCATATTTTTACGAATTTATTTGGCATTTTTAAAGCTAAATTACATACAATTGCAATTATATCCTATATTACGATTAATGACATTTTACACTTATAAAATTATTTTCAGTATTTTCAGATTAATTTTATATATTACTAATTAGTTCAGTGCTTTTAATTTATTTAAAATCAACCCCAAATTGAGCCCAAAATACCCAGCCCAATTACTACTTGCAACCCGATTCATAACACTTTTCTATCATACCCAACCCGGTCCCCATTTAACCCGTTTAATCCCATTCCCCTATTCCATTACCTTTTTTAATTCAAACGACCCTAAACCCTGCCTCATTTTTTCTCGACCGCCGCCTCTGAATTCCCCTCTCTCAACTCTCTCGCTCAACTCACCTCAAACCCTAGCCGCCGCCTCTCATTAAAACCCTAATCTATGGCTTCTCAGGCTCATCGGAAGCCTATACTATCCTCTCATGGCTTCTGCGTGCTCATTTTTAAAGGTCATATGACCAAATCTTGAAGGGTTCTGGCCAAGCCTTTGTTTGATGACAGTTCTCTGGTCATCTTCAACCTTTGTCCGGCCAGTCATGGCTATTCGAGTTCGACCTTCGACTTTCCTACTCAAACAATGGTTTCCAAAGCCTTTCTCATCATCTTGGTTTCTTACGAAACCCTAAGCTCTAAGTTTCCTTCGATTTATTTTTAGATCTGCTCCGGATCTACGTGCGTGTAAACCTTATATGCATTTTTCTCGAAGTTTCTTTAATTTTTTGCTTTCAGAAACTCTTTATTCATCAACTAGGGTTTCATGTTAAGTTATTTCAAATCTCTTTTCTGATTCTCAACATGTTTTACTATGTTTTGTTTGTGTTGTTTTCTATCTGAGTTAGCATGTTGAAAACCCTTTTTGGGGGGGGGGTTGTTTGAGTTTCTTAGTCTGTTTGTTAATATTCGTTTGATTTACCTTTTCTTTTCTATCTGAGTTAGCATGGTAAAAACCCTAATTTTTGGGGTTTATCCGAGATTCTGAATCTGTTTATTTGTTTATCTGCTTATCTCCTCGAAACTCGATTGATTTTCAAAAACCCTAGTTTCTTTGGGGACTATTCGATTTCTTTGAAATTGTTTGTGCAACTCGTCTGTTGAAATTGCAATGTGCTTCAGTTCTCTTTTCTTCATGTGACTCTTTTGGTTCTGAGTTCTTACTACTTGTCGAACTCAACTATGGTTTTCACTCAACTCTTTGCATGTTTCTGATTTTCTTCTCTATTGTTAAACACTGAAACCTGAATATCATGCTTCGAATGTCTTCTTTTTAGTTACTACTATATGTTGTTCTTTTGCCATAGCTTCGCTTCACGTTTCTATTGCTTGTGCATTCATTTATATATATTGAGTTCCTTCTGTGATTGGTTTTTATCAAACTCGTATATATATTGAGTTCTTTCTGTGATTGATTTTTCTCAAACTCGTAATTGATTTCAAAACTTTTCCTTTCGTGAAATTTTGATTTTTACTCGCCCGTCAAAGGGTAATTGATTCTTTCTCTTTGTTTGACCTTACCAGATCCTTTCCAAAAATAATTACATTCATGTATTTGGACTTAAACACCTACTGTATGATTTTACTACTCCTTTTGTGGCAACAACCATTCTGCTTACAAATTGATTTTATTTTCTTATATTAGTCATGTTAGTATCCGTTTGAACAATAATCCCTCGATTAAAGGGAAGTCTTGTATTGATTGATTCTGACTTGTGATTGTTTCCATGTTTGTGTTTATTACCTTATTCTTCACTCATTTTTAAAACTATAAATACCCTACTCGCTTTTCTTTAAACAGACGAACAACTTGAGTTCAAAATACACAGTTACTCTTAAAACTCTCTCTTTCTTTACTACTACTTGTGTTGTTGTTTTGCCAAGCCCGCTAAAAGCCAAGGCTAGATTGTGGACTTGTGTTTGTTTTACCTTTATGCACCTTGCTTCTCTACTGGTATGTCCTAGTTAATTTATACGCCTCAACAACAACATGTTTTCTTTAATTGTTCCAGTTTGTCATTCCTGTCTACTTCTACTCATGTTTCTGCAGTTAAGATATGTTACTAGCATGCTGTAATATGTTCTCTTTCCCTTGTAAATTGAAGTTTATCTATGTGTGCACTCTGTCAGTCACTTGCTATTTATTTGCTACCTTATGAATCCCAAACCTCGTATCCCCTTATATGCTTTAAGTTATGGTACAAAAATATGGCAATATTTGAAGTTATTGTCCATGGATATGAACTGGATATTTTGGGCCCTAAGCTTTGTCAATTTCCTATCCTTATTCCCTTATTGTGTGTGTTGAGTAACAGCTTTGGCATAACATTATTTTACTTATTGCTCAAGCCATAGCTTGACCTCCAGTAGGTCTTTACTCTCTAAATATTTGACTAACAGGTTTGGTCAGGGGTGTGCCAGTCTACTTTATAGCTGGGCATGACCACCAGCCTACCTGGGTATTCCCTACCCATTTTTTATTGCACTTGCACTCACTCTTAGAACTTAGGTTCTGCCCCTCTTGTGTGAGCCTTGCCTTGGTACCCTTGATCTCCCTCTGAACTTGGACACATAAGGGCTAGCCCTTTCACACTGCACAACTCAATTTTCTAATTAACATCTTGGGTGTATGCACTGACTGAGGTTCCTGAGATCCTTGGATCTCTGAAACACCCTAGATGAGAGAAGGCTTGGAAATATGGATCTCGGAAGTGGATCAATCTCATATTATTAGACATTAAGTCTGAATTAAGCTGCTCGGATGTAGCTGATGATTCCTGATGTAATTTTTTTAATTCCAGTTTTATTTTTCTTGGACTGTAATAACTTGTATAAACTCGGGGATTTAGTAAAAGAGAGGGGGATAAGGTTTACTTCTATGAAACAGGGGTAGAAATCATGCCTATAGGGATTTATTTATGTTTTGTGCAACTCCACGCGTAGAAAACATGCCTATAGGATTCGACACTTAATTTTTGCCATAAAGTATATACATATCATGCATATAGGGGTTCACTTCTGATTCCTGCAACTGCATACATAGATATCCTGCCTATATGGTTTAACTTTTCATTTCTGCAACTTCACACATAGATATCCTGCCTATAGGATCAACTTCCAATCGTTCTGCAAATTCACATATAGAAACATGCCTATAGGAAATCTCAAATCTGAATAAAAGATACGTCAACTGCTGAACTCGTATTGTTCTGTTAAAACTGGTAACCTTCTTCTATAATCAGTTTGCATTATTTCTAAAGTCAGTAGATACCATGCCTAGTTCTAACCAACACTTAGACAAAAGGATTAATTAATCAATCAGATTGGTTTTAGTCAACTGCATTCGAGCGAGCCTAATGTAGACTTTCCGTATAAAAATATGCATTGAACCAGTCCGCTCATCGCATTATTTAATTAAGACCAAATCAGTACGTGCAAGACATGCTAAACTCTATGACTTTTATAGAAGCGTATCTGAACCCTATTTGCTTGTCTGTTTCCCCATTATTTTCATTAAGTGTTTTTGATTAACGCTTTAGCATTTTGTCTTTTGAAAACTTCTAAAAGCCCCCAAACCCCTCTCCCTTTAGGATTAGTAGTCCATTGGCCTCCGGGACTGATAGGATGGAATGAGTAATAGCATGCAATAAGTAACGATACTGTTTTGCGCTTTAATACCTTAACGAGGTAGGAAAAAGTAGACATAGAGATGATGATCATACGATAACACTATGCATACAACTAGGTACCGGTGTTGTGTGGATGATCCATATGATTTATAAACCTAGGACTGTAACGACCCGACCCGTCGTTACGGGAGTTACCACCATGTTTTCTCTATTTTATACTTTAATATCATTTATATGTGTTTGGAGATTTAGAAGCAAATCAGATAGAATACGGTTAGAAATGAGGCAATAAGCCTCTTTATGGGAAGGTTAGTTTGGAAAAGTCAATCGGATGTTGAGTTAGAAAGCTCGGAATGGATTTATAATGATTTGACTAGTTTTGAGGGACGAATATGACTTAAGAGAGCAATCAGAATCGAATTAAGAGGTCCGGTGTAGATTTAGGCTTGAATTGGCTAAGGTTGAATTTTGGCGAATTTCGGATGGTAGGCGAGATTTTGATTTGGGGCTTGGAATGAAATTCCGAGAGTTGCAGTAGCTCTATTAGGTGATTTTGAATATACGTGCAAAAATTCAGACCATTCTGAGGTATTTAGGTCGGGTTTTAGATCAAATGTTAGTTTCGAAAGTTTTAGTGAAACTTAGGCTTGAATCCGTGAGAATTTGATGATTTTGACGTTTATGATGGTGTTTTTATGTTGCGAGCAAGTTTGAATGAAGTAATTTAACATATCTGTGCATTTGGTTGAGGTCCCGAGGGTCTCGGGATGATTTCTGCTGCCCAACGGGAGGTTTTGAACTTAAATAATGCAGCAAAAAAATTGTAGGCAGACTTTGCTCTATGTGATCGCATAGAGAGGCCTGCGATCGCAGAGAAAACCTGGAGAAGGGTGGAATTTTACCCTATGCAATTGCATAGAGGCAGGTGCGATCGCATAGGTTGGGGAAGTTGAACTGTACGATGGCAAGGGGGTTAATGCGATCGCATAGAAGGGAATTTGGAGCCCTAGAAAATGCTCTATGCGATTGCATAGAGGGCAGTACGATCGCATAGACTTAGAACTTTGAACAGTGCGATCGCATACAGTGCATTGCTATCGCATAGAAGGAAAATGGGCCTGGAAAATTTTACTCTATGCGATCGCATAGAGGCATTGCGATCGCATAGAAAGGAAGCGTCAGTGACAGAACAGTTAAGTTAAAAATTTCATACGTGAACCCTAATAATTTTACACCACTTTTACTTCGTCAAGTGAGGGTTTTGAGTGAATTGAAGAGAGATTCCAATGGGTAATCACTGGAGGTAAGATTCTTGACTCAAAAATATGATTTATGCTAGAATCAACACCAAAATTCATGAAATTTGGTAGAATTTATGAAGAACTAGGGCCTAAATTATGAAAAAGAATTTTTGGATTTTGAAAGGCCATTCGAACTCCGATTTCGATAAATTTTATATGCACGGAATCGTGACGAGATGAGAAATCTGTTGGTATGATGTTCGAAATTTTTCAAGAAGTAGGCCCGGGACTCGGGTTTTACCAACTTTGTGAATTGTTACGTTTTTCAAGTAATTTTGATTGGGTTATGTTTCTTTGACCCATATTTATGTATTTGCTGTGGTTTTGACTAGATTCGGCATGCGAAGCGGTAAATTCGAAGGGAAAAGGCACCGCGGACGAGTCTACGGTAGAGGTGAGTAGTTATTGGTTATGACTAAGGATTGTGACTTGGTCCTTCCCGAACAAGAATAATACTATATTGGCGATTGAAACGCATTCTGTGTTGAATATATATAAGCTTTATGCCATGTTTGGGGCCTTGTACCGACCTGTAGTATCCTTAGGGGATAGATATCTATGTGATAATATGATTTGTAAAATCATTGATCTCAGTCCTAGTTTGACATCACTATAATGAAATGTTAAGTCACATGTTCTTGGAAAATTAAATAAAAGTAAAGTATTTTTCATTGTTAATGAACTGGAACCTGGAAATAAATAAATTGAACTGTTGAGTGACTCATATACATGTTGTGGACTGAGTACAGATCGGGCTGCATGCCGCAGCGAATGATATGAATATTGTGCTTGGGCTGAAGGAGTCCCTCCGGAGTCTGTACACACCCCCAGTGAGCGTCGTCGACGTTAAACGGATCGGGATACGCGCTGTAGCGGTCATGTGCATTGCATTGCATTCTTGTTTGTAAATTACTTGTGTTATTTGTGGTTTGCTATTGTTGTTAGTTCGTGGTAGGTATCGGACTGTAGTTTTAGCTTTGCTCTGTGGTATTCTATGGATTTTTTGCTTTTAGCTATTTTATATACTTTTTACTCCCTGAGTACTTAGTACTCACCCCTACTCCTTGCACTTTTGTGTGCAGATTCAGGTACACAGGAAGGTTAGACGAGCAGTCCAGCTTATTTCAGAGTACTCGAGTTGCTGAGGTAGCTGCTGGCATTCGCAGAACCAAGCTTCTCTCCTTATTTGAGTTTATTATCCATATACTTCCAGACTTGAGTATTTTATTCAGTATTCCTATTACTATTCAGTTTTTGCTTAGAGGCTCTTGACTCGTGACCCCAGATCTTTTGGGAGTGTTATTTTTTGTGTTTACACTTCTCAGTATTTTTATTCTACTATTATCGTTGGATTATTATTATTAACTCACATATTCTTCTTGAATTTGTCCTTTTGGGACTTGTCTTTAAATGTGGAAATAATTGTTGGTCTGGCTTGCCTAGTTTTAGGGTTGGGCGCCATCACGACCGGGTTTGGGTCGTGACAAGGACCCCCTCCCTATTTATTATTTTACTTTTTCCAGAATTTTAAAAGATGTTCAGTATTCAGTTTCTTTAACCTCTTCTTTTACTCTTTGCACCTATCATAAAAAATCTCTCTTTTAATTGTCTGAATTTTAGTATTGTTTCCCCCTAAACTTCCGCCTCTTTTACTTCTTTTAAGTTACTTGCATCAATTATTTGACACATTCCCCTTTATTCGTGTATCTTTTCTTTAATTATAAAACTACTTTCTCCCAAGTTTCAACAATCTTTAAACCTTTTGTACTTTTTTTTTATTTGCAACCATTATGTGAAAGTTTTCTCATATTTGCAATGCTTGTTTGTCTACTTGTTGTTTGTATTTAAAGTCACAACTATAGCATTGTCGGGAACCACAGTAGTGGATATTGAGGGGTGCCTGTAAACGCGTGATTTGACCCTACCCGAGATTTTTTATATTTTTAGCGTAAAATATTTAGTTTAGTTTTAATATAGCTATCTTAGCTAATTTTGACTCTTTTACTTTACTTTTACCTTAAAATGAAAAATAACAAAAATATAGTTTTATTGATGTTTCGTAGTCATTTTTAAACTTGAAAAATACAAAAATAGTACTTTATATTTTTATCTTTTTATAAAAAACGAAAATAATAAAAATAGTTGCATTAACATTTTGTAGTTACTTTGATTTTGAAAGAAAAATATAAAAAATAACTTTGTTTTAATTATTAGTCTTATAGTTATTTTGCTTACGTATGATTAATTAATAACACCGTGTTCTCATTCTCGGTTCCGGGCAAAGAATAATACTCGGGTTCAAACTACCCGGTTTTATAATTTTCGGACCTAGCCCATAATAATCCGAGCCCACCACACGTGGGGGACACGGACGGAGCACAAGACGAAGCCCATAAACCTTGAAACCCACGTGGAGACCCATGATTTTTGGTCTCTCACGTGGGAATCTTTAGAACGGACGAATGATGGGCAAAATTTTGCCACGGTTAAAACAATGTAAAGCTCGACTTTAAAAAGAAGAAAAGGAATTGGAGGGGGGACACTGTGGGGACGGACGGGGTTTTAAAATGAAAAGGGGGACGGTGACTTTTAGGAAACAGAAGCAAAAGGGGCTGGAGGGGGGCACGTTTTAGGGACTGTTTTTTGCATTTCTGGAGGGGCTCACGTTTTTGAAAGGTTTCTTCTTCATCTTCTTCAGAAAAAAATAGACTACTGTTAAAACCAAAACACAAAAAACCACCTTCCATTGTTGCTTCACCTTCTCAAGATGAAGAACGAGCACAAACCCTAAACCACCTTCCACCATCTGTAACGTCCAGCAGCAACCATCGACGTCGCTTCTGCGTCGTCGATCGACGTCGCCCAGCTACTCCATCTACATCACACCAAGCGACCAAACAGTCCCGTCATCTTGCTGCTCGTCACGTCGCAGACCATTGCCCGTTTCCATCCAGTCGGATATCGAGCGACGACGTTGCCATCATCAGCAACGAATGGAGCCAGCCTTCATTTTTATGAAAAACAACTACGAATATAGTTCGCAAAGCTCCAGCTCTTCAAAGACAAGTTTTTTTTTTGCGTTCAAATTTCTGCTCACGTTTAAACTTCCGTTTCCGTTGAGGTCGTCGTTGTTCATCGAGGTCCGGAAGTCTGCTGGTTTGCTGGTTGCCGATTCCAGGTTTGTCTCGATCGAATTTGAATTCGTCATATTTCCGCTCGCTGGTTTTGCTACAATTATTATAGCGATCCGATAGCCTTCTGTTGGGGTCGGTTCAGTGATTTAAATTCGAAGGAGAACTAATCCATTTGAGGTCCGTTTCCTTCTATTTTGTGACTCTATTGAGTTATCATCTATATGCCGCATCTGTTCCATAACTGAATTTAGTGAGCTGCAATATAAGACCATGAATCTGTAGTCTTCATTGTTTTGTTTTCATTATTTAATCTTGTCTTATTTTCTATTTCTCTAAGTTATGTTATTTACTGTATAGTCTGTTTGTTTAACGTGCTTAACGGTGACTTTTTTTTGTTTAGTTTGATTTGCTAAATACCAGTTTAGCTTATGAAGTCTAATTCAAGTTTAGAACAATATGGCTTGGGTTTGATCAAATGAGCCACATAGATATAAGTTTAATGTTGCGTTGTGGAGTAGTTGTAATTTGTCATTTCCTAATAATAGTTAAATCCTGCGTTTCTTCCACATTGCCTATTCTATAATTATGGACTTTTGCATTAAACTCATGAACACAATAGTATTCCTAAGGCGCGCCTCTCATGTAAATTGTACTCATTTTGGGCCTAGGATTGAACTGATAATTGATCCAGCAATAATTAAATGGTAGGCTTTGGGCCCTTCAAGTTAAGTAGCGAATCCGAGTTAACGGCTTCTTCAGTAATAGAGATCGAGTTCAGACTTGAGCTTGGGGTCCTCATACTTGTTTATTAAATATGGCTCAGATTACGGGACATGCCGTTTAGCGAATTCCGCGGCTTTTTCTCAATAATAATGCGTTAGCATCTTTAGGCGCGTATTTCATAATTTTATCTCCCTAAACTCGGGTGCACATTTATGTGACCCAAATCCAAATCTCAACAGAATCGAAATGTGTTGATAATCACGGGTACATTGATTGTGACGTGGTTTGAAATGCATTTTCATGATGTTGCAATTCTTTTTATTAAAATAATGAATAATATTATTAAAAGCGGTTAAGGGTTAAAATTTGCACATAAGTTAAAGCATGTTATAAGTCAGATAATTTAGCCAAATATGACAGTTGAGCGACCGTGCTAGAACCACGGAACTCGGGAATGCCTAACACCTTCTCCCGGGTTAACAGAATTCCTTATCCGGATTTCTGGTTCTCGGACCATTGAATAGAGTCATAAATTTCCTCGGTTCGGGATTAAAACCGGTGACTTGGGACACCATTATTTTTCCAAGTGGTGACTCTGAACTAAATAAATAAATCCCGTTTCGATTGTCCTTTAATTGGAAAAACTCCTTCGCGCCCTCGCGGGTGCGGAAAAGGGAGGTGTGACAGCTCTGGCGACTCTGCTGGGGACTGGACCTCTGAACTTCGGTTCAGGGTCTAAGAATTCGAGCTCAGTTAAATTGTTGTTTTGTCTATGTCTGCTTTTACTACATGTTTAATTAACGTGCTACATGTCTACCGCTTTGATACTAGTTGCACTGTATATACAAACTGTTATATGTTTACCGCTTTGATATTACGTGAACTGTATATAAAACTGTGCCGCAAACCCTTCACTTCTCACCCCGGGGATGTGCTCACTGGTTGAGACTCCCTATTCTGTTAGTGTCATACCCGAAATAATGAAGAGGCTCGGAAAGTTTCTAAGCCGGTTGACCTTTTGGTTCCCGGAAAGGAGCTCCTTCCTCAACTCGAGTTGTCCGCTCGGGTACACAGTCTAGAACACATACCCGGGTTTTAAACTTAGAATAACGTGACTTCATGCCGGATCCCTAGTAGGAACGCTTATTTGCATCATGTTGCATTTGACTTAGGGGACTCAACACAGGGGTTGGGTCCGTCTAGGACAGGTGACCCGGTAATCAAAGACCGAGCATATTATATGTTACATTTATTCGTCTTGTATTATTATGCTGGTTGGTTAAATTCTTGAAAACAAAAAGAAAGAAATTTGGAACAGAAAAATATCAAAAATATTGACGAAATGCTGTCGAAAATTTGAAAATTTGAAAAATAGGAAGAGCAATTTTGTTGAAATAATTGGTCATAAAATAATCTGACCGAACTACGCAGGTTTGATTCCCGCCATTAGGTGGGATACGTAGGCAACCCTCATCGGGTCCAACCACCCCTTTTAAAAAATCAAAAAAAAATGTCGAAGTTTTAGTTTTCAATAAAATCAAAGTGATGCTGTTTTTGAAAATAGTCGAATGTTCCGAAAGGACACCGGAAGGCTGTTTTTTGCAAAAATAGCCACTTTGAATCATTTTTAATAATTTGCGGGCACGACCTTGAAATATTCCTTGTGGAAATGTTGCAAGGCCATAGCCGCAAAATCAAGTCCGGGTTCACACCCTTTTTGCAAAAATAACCAAAAATGTCAAAATTTTTATTTTTGTTATAAATAAGCCGGGTAATGCTATTCTTTCTTAAAATAAGCCGAATGTCCCTTAAAAGGACGTCGGAAGGCCGTTTTTGCAAAAATAGCCACTTTGAGTCATTTGTAAATAATTTTGGACACAGGCCTGGAAATATCCCCTCGCGGAAATGCGAAAGGATGTATCCGCAAAACAAAAAAAAAGAAAAAAAAATCAAGTTTGAGTCATCACTCAACCTTACAAAAATAACCACTTTATCAAATAAGCCATTACATGGCCGGAGTTTTGCTGAAATAGCCACATTTTTGCATTTTAACTTCCTCAGTCTTGTGTTGGCCTGTGTCGGTGCTGAACGATGCCCCATAGGCCACAGGATAAAAAATTTTGAATTTGCATCTTCTTAAATAAAATTTTGCAAAAAGAGCCACTTTGTCTAAATAAGCCATTACATGACCAATTTATGAAAAATAGTCTTGTGTTGGTTTATGGTGATGCCGAACGATGCCCCATGAACCACAAAACAAAAAAAAAATTCAAGTTTATCTTTCTTAAATAAATTTTGCAAAAATAGTCATTTTGTCAAATAAGCCATTATGTGGCCAATTTTGTAGAAATAGGCATAATTGACACCAAAAAATATTCTTTTTCTTGTAGAAATCTCCTACACAAGTCTGTAGTTGGAGTCGGCTTCTACAATTTTTATTCAAAAAAAAATAATCAAGTAAATATCTCTTTATTTCTTGCATTAATTTGCAAGAACTACGCTCGGTCTGATTCATGCGGGGTCATGATACGTAGGCAATCTCCAAAAGGATTCGACCATATCCATAACCAAAAAAAAAATGAAAAAACTATAAAAAGAAAAAAAAAGGAAAAAAAATGAAAAAACCACAAAAAGGAAAAAGAAAAGAAAATAGTAGAAAAACAAAGGAAATCAATAAGCGGAATACCTTAACGCTAACCCGGTGGTTTCGTTTTGTTAATCCAGAAAGTTGAGGTGGTTGGTTGTGGTAAATTGGAAAGCAAGATTCAAGGAAAATGATAACCGACATCGGAGTTGTTACAAGTGCTCAAGAGACTCAGGGTCAGAAAGTTCAACAAGGGTCTGTTGTGGTTGAGGAAAATAGAACAGTGAAACAACAAATGACCAAAATGCGTCAAGCATGGTCCAATGGCCAGGGACAACTTTCTCATGAGTCACAATTTGCTATACAACAAGAACAGTACCACTCTCACGACCTTCCTGCAAACATTGAGAAGCCTACCCGAAAGAAGGTACAGGAAGAAATAACCCAAAGATTGAAAAGCTTAGAACAGCGGTTGAAAAACACGCACGGGTTGGCAGGTCAAAAGAGTGTTGTTTTCAAAGATCTATGCTTGTTTCCCGATGTCCACTTGCCACCTGGTTTCAAGATTCCCAAGTTTGAAAAGTACGATGGACATGGACATCCCATAGCCCATTTGAAAAGGTATTGCAATCAACTAAGGAGTCTGGGAAGAAATGAAGAATTGTTAATAGCTTACTTTGGGGAAAGCCTTACAGGAGTAGCCTCTGAATGGTTTTGGGATCAAGATGCATCTAGCTGGCGCGTCTGGAACGACATGGCACATGCCTTTGTCAAACAATTCCAATACAACATTGACATTGCCCCAGACCGCATTTTCCTTTCAAATCTGAAGAAGAAATCAAGTGAAAGTTTCAGGGAATATGCCCTTAAATGGAGAGAGCAAGCGGCTCGTGCTGAGCCACCCATGGATGACCATGAGTTAATCATTGTCTTCCTTCAGGCTCAAGAGCCGGATTATTTTCAGAACATGATGTCTGCGGTTGGTCAATCCTTCTTGGATGTAGTCAAAATGGGAGAAATGGTAGAGAACGGTCTCAAGACAGGCAGAATTATAAGTCAAGCGGCTCTCAAGGCTGCAGCTCAGGCTGTCCAATTTGAATCTAGTGACACGAATGAGAGGGATGAAGAAGTCATGATGATATCGGGGTCAAGAAAAGGTTCCAGAAGAACACCTCGACGGTATGCGATGTCTCGACAGGTTTTCCATAACTCCCCTGAGCATTACTATCCACCTCCGAACCCACCATACCCAGTTGATTCACCCCAGTATGTTATTCAGCCATCAAATCATCCAAGAAAGCGAGCACGAGCATCACAAAATCTCTATCAGCCTCCGCAAAATTTCCAAATACCTTATAACCCACTTCCAAACCAAGGGCATAGAAGGGAACCGAAGTTGAAGGATAATTTCACACCAATAGGAGTTTCCTATGAAAGCTTATTTGAGAAGTTAAAGCAACAGGACATGATTGCACCCATCCCTCCAAATCATGTGGACCCACGTGCAAGGAGCTTTGACCCATCTAAAAGGTGTGAATACCATTCCCATGCCCGGGGGCACAACATGGAAAGTTGTCGGGATTTGAAAAGGGAAATAGAAAGGATGATCCAAGAAAGATTGATTGTGATTCATAACAGAGACACCCAGAATATCTCGCTGAATCCATTACCTGCACCTGATGATACACACTTTCTGGCGGGGATGCCTGGTGGCACGGAATATGAGAATCCACTCGGGAATTTGCCGACTGAAAGGAGAGAAGGCCATAATGATTCTGATAATCAAATTCGTGGTTAAATGTCAGGCTTATCAATTGGAGAGTCATTTATGGTGGATTGTTTTGTTGTCATTTCTATTTGTCCGAGTTATTTCAGAATGGTAATCCGAATGTTGTTTTGTGGCTCAAACCTTTTATCCTTGTATTTTTCTTTTGATCATAGTGTCTCATCTAAAGGGGTCTAGGTTCGTTCTAAGTATTGTACCCCGGTTTTGTTTTTTGGTTGTTCGAGTCGTTGTTTTATCGGTTAATGCAATGACCTATTTTATATTATTTCTAGACATTTTCTGTTATTTAGTCATTTCTTTCCTATAGTTCTTTTTCTGCTAGCTCTAGTGACATGACGCGCGCGCATAGTTCTGGCCTGATCTTAAAGTTAATCACAAAACCATTGGGAGGTGATCGAGATTTAAATGAAGTAAGAACGGTTTGAGATTATTCGAAACCCGAGTCATGAGAAACTGGGGCAAGTAAAAGAAAACCGTTAAAGGCAAGCTGCCAAAATTGACATGGGGTCGTTCATAATAATGAAAATGAGAGTGTTGCCCAAGAGTGCTTTAAAGATATGACGAATATTAATTGTGTTGTTTACACTTGGCATGTTTTGAAGATTGGAATGACGAAGGCATTTTGTTCTGCTATCCAAACACTTTATCCATCGTCAACCCTTCGAGCCTTATTTTGATTTCTTTCATACCCCTCATTCGGAATCGGTACCAAAATTAGAAACACAAATGGGGAAGATAAAGAAAGAAAAAGAGAAAAAGAAAACAACGAAAACAACCAAAAAAAAAAAAAAGAATGAAAAATGAAAAGGAAAAACTAGAAAAACAAGGAATTGGGAACTACGTTTGACCTGATTCCACAAAGAGGATACGTAGGCGCTTCACAGCTCGGTCATAGTGTAAATAAAGAAATAAAAATCCCCAAGCTAGAAACTAGGGCAACAAAAGTTGTGTTTATAAAGGAAGATGTAGACTCCGAAGGTTGTAATTTTGAACCCATTTTGTTTTGTTTCGAGCCTTTAATACCATTTCTTTCTAGCCTTATCCAAATCCACATTACGGTCCAAAGAAAGACCTTTTGACCAATCTTTAAAAGAGGCCAAGTCAGGCAAATGAGAGAAGTTTTATCAGAACATAACACTCTGATTCCCATCAGAAAAGACTCGGATCTGCAGCAGAAGAAATATGAGAGAATCTTAGCAGTAGCACCACCAATCCCCAGTGAAAAAGTAACACAAATGAGAGAGTCTTAGCGGTGAAAACCTTCACAGGCACCATAAGGCGATGAAGGCTGAGAGAAAAACCGAAATGAGAGAGGTTTGGCAGTGAAAACCCCTCGGGTACTACAAGTCGAACGGAGATTGGAAATGAGATAGGAAAGCCCCAGGAGAAGATTACAAAAGGCGGCTTAACGACGGAGGATAGGCTATATATGCATGTCATGTCCATTAGAGTTGGTATCCACGTTTGATAGGGTTATTTTATAATTTTTCTTTTTAGAGAGTCATCCTCGTTTTTGTCTTTTATTCTGTTTCCTTTTATCTTTCTCCTTTCATAAAAAATTCCCCAATAGAGTCTGTTTGTAAGAAATGACTTCAAAATTTTCCATCAGCTTTCCAATTATGCAAGACGGAATTTGATTGGTACACCCAAGTGGTATAAGTGAGGAGGGATTAAGCGCAAAGCCAGTGTCCAGAAGGATATTCCCCAACAATAGGAAATCGACAAAGGGGTGGATCGGTGTGAAAAAGGATATCTCAATGAAGGTCGATGACCTCGAGGCCAAGGCCAATGAGACTCAAAGGTCGGGAAATGCCCATTCCTTAGATATGCCGCCAAAGAAGGGAAGATATCCCCAGCAGAAAGGTATTTTCAGTGACAAGGGTGAACAAAGAAAATGGTTCACCAGTAAAACATGCAAGGTCTTCACGAAGGGTCACTATTATAGGAATTCGGGTGGTCGGTGGAAAACCACGTGGAAAGGTTCGCGAATAAAGAGTCGTCAAGGAAGGCGGGGAAGCAAGAAAGGAGAAAACTATCCCCAGCATGAATATCATCAAATGATAACATCCCCGGCAGGGTCTGACAATGAAACGCAGAGCAGGGAAAGGGGAGGAGAACCATCCCCAGCAGGAGCACCACAACCAACCACCACATTTTAAAACTAACCAATTTTTCTTTGATTTGAAACAGGAAAAAGAAGGGTTGTTGGCGGAAAAGCATGCCACGAAGAAGATTCTCAAACTGGGGCAGAAAATTTTCTCCCGTTGCGAAAATTTTCTCGAAACCAAATACCCGGTTGGGGAAAGAAGCCAGGATAACGCGAGGAAATGATCTTTGAACCCGATCATCCCCAGCAGCTTTGAAAGAAAGAAAACAACAAGTTGTGATAGAGGAAATTATACCCCCAGCAGATAGGACAAAACGAGGAAGCTTGCGTTCAGAAAGGCAAGAGGCCGGTATCATCCCCAGCAGTTCTCGAAAAAATGAAACACTGATTTCGAGATTTCCCCGGCAGCATTATATCCTACAAGTTTTTCAAGGGAGCGAAGCACGAGCCCCGAATGAGTTTTGGAAAGAGGAAGAAGGAAAAGGGATCCCCAGACAGGGTAATCCCCAGCTGATGACATTTCAATCCCCAGCGATTTCGGGAGAAAGGTTTTGAAGGAAGTAGAAAGGGAGGAAATAGAGAAGATTTTCCCAGCAGCATCATCCCCAGCAGGTAAGTAAACAATTCCAAAGATATCCCCAGCAGTCAAGGGAGAAATAACACGACCTAGGAGGAAAGCAATTCCGAAACAAGGTAATTTAGAAGAAAGGATGGGATGTAGTTAGTGAGTTGATGTTGAAGTCGGGGAGCCCGCCTGAAGAATAGAGTGGCGATTTAGTTTTGAGTTGTAGTTGAAGTCGGGGAGCCCGCCCGAAGAATGGAGTGGCGATTTATTTTAAAGTTGTAGTTGAAGTCGGGGAGCCCGCTCGAAGAATGGAGTGGCGATTTAGTTTTGAAGATGTAGTTGAAGTCGGGAGCCCGCTCGAAGAATGGAGTGGCGATTTAGTTTTGAAGATGTAGTTGAAGTCGGGGAGCCCGCTCGAAGAATGGAGTGGCGATTTAGTTTTGAGTTGTAGTTAAAGTCGTGAGCCCGCCCGAAGAATGGAGTGGCGATTTATTTTAAAGTTAATTCAGGGATGCCCGCCCGAAGAATGGAGTGGCGATTTAGTTTCGAAGATGTAGTTGAAGTCAGGAAGCCCGCCTGAAGAACGGAGTGGCGATTTAGTTTTGAAGATGTAGTTAAAGTCAGGAAGCCCGCCTGAAGAATGGAGTGGCGATTTATTTTAAAGTTGTAGTTGAAGTCAGGGAGCCCGCCTGAAGAATGGAGTGGCGATTTAGTTTTGAGTTGTAGTTGAAGTCAGGGAGCCCGCCTGAAGAATGGAGCGGCGATTTAGTTTTGAAGTGCAGTTGAAGTCAGGGAGCCCGCCCGAAGAATGGAGTGGCGATTTAGTTTATGAAGTTATAGTTAAAGATAATTTAATAGGAAGTGAAAAACAACAATTAGAGGTTTTAGATGAAAGCAACAAGAAGAATGAAGCAACAATTGGAAGCTTTTAAGTAAGGCAGCAATTTAGACCTAGTCGGAGGAATTATCTCCTAGCGTCAAAATCTTAGTCTGATGAATCTTTCTCCTAAGATATCAAAATCTCAGTCTGATGAATCTTTCTCCTGAGATCACAACAATTTAGACCTAGTCCGAGGAATTATCTCCTAGCGTCAAAATCTTAGTCCGATGAATCTTTCTCCTAAGATATCAAAATCTCAGTCTGATGAATCTTTCTCCTAAGATCACAACAATTTAGACCTAGTCTGAGGAATTATCTCCTAGCGTCAAAATCTTTCTTACGCACCCGCAAGGATGCAAAGAGTTTTTCCAATTAAAGGACAATCGAGATGGGATTTATTTTAATTATTTCAGAGTCGCCACTTGGGAGATTTATGGTGTCCCAAGTCACCGGTTAAATCCCGAATCGAGGAAAAGAATGACTCTTTTTAACAGTCCGCGAACCAGAAATCCGGATAAGGAATTCTATTAACCCGGGAGAAGGTATTAGGCATTCCCGAATTCCGTGGTTCTAGCACGGTCGCTCAACTGTCGTGTTTGGCTTATCTATCTGCTTTTTACAATTATGTATTTAGTGCAAGTTAATATCCCTTTACCGCTTTTATTATTGGTTATGATTTACGAAAGAGAAAATTGCTTAAAAATATGCTTTCGAATCACGTCACATGAAATGCACCCGGATCCTCGACATATTCTTATTCAACATTTCGGGGTTTGGATTCGGGTCGCATGAAATGCACACCCGTATTTAAGAAGATAGAACTAAAATATGCGCCCGGATCGACTATTTATTTACACTGTTGAGAAGGGCGTGATATTCGTTAAGAAGCGACGCATCTCAAAATCTAAGTATTTTATATGTACATTTATGAAGGCTGTGCGATTAGTGTAACTATTGGGCGAGGCGCACCTTTGATTCAAATCTAAAGCGAACTACATCCCACTATATTTTACTTAGGAGTTGATTCCAAATTATTTAAAACTTGCTACGAACCACACCACATGAAATGCGCCTGTGGTTCCTGACATGCTTTATTTGCTCTTGCCCGAAATTGGGGTCGGGTCACATGAAATGCACCCCCGACTCCTTTAAGCTAATTACGTCATTCAGTTGAGTAATAACTCCCTAGCTAATCTTGCTTTTAACATAAGGTCTAACGTTAACAGATTTGGAGATTACACACATGAGCAGAGAAGATTGAATAGAGATACAACAGACTAATTCAGGTTTACGTGCTTATCTAATGACAGTGTATCTTTGGTCTAGCTACACTTTTCCATAACCAAGACTAGCAATACAAACTTAATTAGAAAATAACAGAACGTAATTAAACATAAGAACTTTAGACGACTACATGTTTCAACAGACTTCAAACATAAGCTTCAGGCTTCATTCTTTTCGAACCAAGGAATTACAACAACAGGGATGTGTACCTGGAATGCGGAAGAACGAAGATGAGTGAGCAGTGGCAATGCAGCAACAGTAACAGGAGCAACCGGTGGCAATACAGTGAACACAACGACCACACAGTAAACACCACAGCAATAATGATAGACCAGCAGCAAACTCAATAGACACAACAGCAACAACTCAACACCAAAACAACCAGTGAACCAGCTATAGCCCCAACAAACCAACAGTGATCAAACTCTACCAATTAATGAACCAATGGCTAAACTTGAGCCAAGTAGCAATCAAACAGTGTCCAAACCAATAGAACAGTAATAGACAACACCAGAAGAACAACACTGGACCAGCAACAATATGCACAGCAACAACACTGGACCAGCCTCAACAATAATCAACCAACAGCCACAAACACTCAATACACACGACCAACAACCAGTGGCAGTTAACCACAGTAGCACAGCAACAACAACTGGATCAACAACAACAAAAATCAACCAGGCAGCAACACTAATGACCAAGCAATCCCAAAACAGTGCTGCCAGTGACAAAATAACAGCACTGCCAGTGGCTCGACACTTCCAAACTCAGCAGATAACACACAATCGATCTCAGCACACCAACACAAAAACAACAACAACAATGGACTAACAACAGCAACAATCAACCAGCAGTAGCCAAAGAATGGCAAAATAGGACTTCAGCAACCAAACAAACGAAACAGTAACAAAGAAGCCAATCAAACAGTACTTTTCTATCTTTCTCTTTTATGGTTTTCAAAAATGTATCTTTGCTGCCTCCTTTTCTCTCCAGGTACTCCAGTGTTTTTTTTTCTTAGCTATGACTGTCCCCCTCTCTCTAAGGCCTGTATCTCCTCTTATAGTCGACCAGCAGCCCCCTAAGGTTACCCCCCTTACACTGAATCCCCCAACCCATCATACTCCCTGCAACCTCCATCATTCAATGTCCAGGTATGGACTAAAGTATTAAACTAGTGATTCACATGAGGCTTAGTGGGATACCCTGCTGTATGGCAGGTTCCACTAGCCTCTCTTATGGGCAGGGCATTTAAAAATTAATAATAATCAACCTATTAACTATAACCAATTAACCCCCTTAATCTGGAATCAAACAGTAACAGGCCCCTAAACTAATGAATTGCATACAGGCATACACTTACATGAACAATCACACAAATGAATCAACTCATTGACGATGCTAAATAAACTATGCATTCAAAGCAGTGAGCATCGAATTAACATAGATAGAACTGGGAATTGACCGGATAAGGAGTATACTGGAGATGAAGAGAATAGACAACTAAAAGGGGGAAATGAAGTATAAAATTCACATTATTAACATTAACATATGAAGAAAGAAAAGACAAATACCATGTGAGGAGAAAACTGTATTCGAATGAACTTCGGACCCACCTTGGATTCAATTTGGCTCGGACCTTTGTTCTTTGAGGCCAATGGACCTTAATTGAGATGTTTTCAATAATGAAAACATCC
This sequence comes from Nicotiana noctiflora, assembly GCA_032618575.1. Classification (NCBI taxonomy): domain Eukaryota; kingdom Viridiplantae; phylum Streptophyta; class Magnoliopsida; order Solanales; family Solanaceae; genus Nicotiana; species Nicotiana noctiflora. The sequence goes on along the minus strand of JASVEL010001874.1, from coordinate 61,205 downwards.
CAATTAAGGTCTATTAGACCTCAATCAGGCAGAAATCGCAATTAGGGTTCATGGCCTAGATTTTTGGGGCTCGGCTGGTTTTGGCAAGATTCGAACAGAACTAAGCCCGGTGGGGGTATGAGGGAGGTCATGGGAAGGTTTGGGGTGAGTTTGGGGTGGATTGGGATGATCGTCAGATTCCGGCGACCTTCGAATTGATATTCGAAGCGTTCGAGTAACATTCGAAGATAACTAACGCCGGATTCGTAATGGGGGAGGTGAGGGGAAGATTTGGTGTTAAAATGGTGGCCGTTGGCCTACCGGAACCGCCGTGAGGCGATTTCCGGCAGGCGGAGCACGGCGGAGGAGGGCGGCGTTATGCTGGGTCTTTGAGAGCTTCTGAGAGACGAAGCGGGGGGGGGGGTCTGAAAGGGGGGCGGGGTAAGGGTATGGAAAGGAGTTTATATATGTTTTGAGTAGTTAAATCCTGATCGTTGGATCAAACTTGATCAACGATCAGGATCCTCTCACTTAAACCAAACGGTGTCGTTTGGTTAAGTCCTAGGCTGGATGAATTTTGGAATTAACGGATTAATCTGGGCCGTTGGATAATAAAATCCAACGGTCCAGATCAAGCGTTACATAGGCTGAAGGGGTCGGGTATTTGGGTTGGGTGTTGAGTTAGTGTGGGCCTGGTTCTTAAAGAATTGGGGACGGCCCAGTTCCGATTTCTTCTTTGTTTTGCAACTAGACTCCATGATGTATCATGTGTATATGTATATGTATATATATATATATATATATATATATATATATATATATACATTAATTTATAACATAATTAATTTTTTAATACCACTATCCTACATAATTACATATCACCTAAAAAATGTAAATCACGTAATTTCGATATCGAACACAAAAATGCAAAACCTAATATATTTTTTGTATTTTATTAATTTAAATAAATAAACATGCACACAATAACACAAAATCACAAAAATCATGCCCAACACGAAACTATTTTTATTTTGAATTTTCTGGGAGTACTTCTCAGGTAAGGCAAAAATCACGTGCTCACAGCTGCCCCTCTTTGCGCGTAAACATGCAGAGTTTTCGTGCAAAGATAAGTGAGCGGATATAAGCGATTTTTGCCCATTCGAGCACTCCGTATGAAGCATTTTGGAAAAGTTTTGACCGAACCTTGCTTCAAAGGTCTCCTACATATCCCTGGCTAAAAGGGAATCAGGTCAATGTAGTTCGGGAAGTTCTGGTAGCTGGGACTACCATGACTGATGCGATCTCGCTGTTACTGCTGTTGCCGCTGTTACTGCTGTTACCACTGCTTAGCTGATTTCCTCGTTACACCGCACTAAGTAACAAAAACAAGAAGCTAGACTAAGTTACAGTACTACAAGTTCTTATCTATCCTTTTTAACTTGATCTTGTCGCGCTCCTTGCCATCCTGTCTGACTTGGCGTTCCTTCCGAGGCTCCTTCTCTTCTTACGAACTTGGATTCATGCCGGAGATTTCTGTTACATTCTACCGCTTTCCTCTACCAAATTAAAACAGATCGCCACTCCATTCTCCAGGCGGGCTCCCTGACTTCAACTACTACTTCGAAATAAAATCGCCACTCCATTCTCCAGGCGGGCTCCCTGATTTCAATTACAACTTCAAAATTAAATCGCCACTCCATTCTTCAGGCGGGCTCCCTGACTTCACTCACTACTTCAAAATTAAATCGCCACTCCATTCTCCAGGCGGGCTCCCTGACTTCAATTACTACTTCAAAATTAAATCGCCACTCCATTCTCCAGGCGGGCTCCCTGACTTCAACTACTACTTCAAAATAGAATCGCCACTCCATTCTCCAGGCGGGCTCCCTGACTTCAACTATTACTTCAAAATAAAAATCGCCACTCCATTCTCCAGGCGGGCTCCCTGACTTCAACTATTACTTCAAAATAAAAATCGCCACTCCATTCTCCAGGCGGGCTCCCTGACTTCAACTATTACTTCCAAATAAAAATCGCCACTCCATTCTCCAGGCGGGCTCCCTGACTTCAACTACTACTTCGAAATAAAATCGCCACTCCATTCTCCAGGCGGGCTCCCTTATTTCAATTACAACTTCAAAATTAAATCGCCACTCCATTCTTCAGGCGGGCCCCCTGATTTCAATTACAACTTCAAAATTAAATCGCCACTCCATTCTCCAGGCGGGCTCCCTGACTTCAATTACAACTTCAAAATTAAATCGCCACTCCATTCTCCAGGCGGGCTCCCTGACTTCAATTACAACTTCAAAATTAAATCGCCACTCCATTCTCCAGGCGGGCTCCCTGACTTCAACTACTACTTCAAAATAAAATCGCCACTCCATTCTCCAGGCGGGCTCCCTGACTTCAACTATTACTTCAAAATAAAATCGCCACTCCATTCTCCAGGCGGGCTCCCTGACTTCAACTACTACTTCAAAATAAAATCGCCACTCCATTCTCCAGGCGGGCTCCCTGACTTCAACTATTACTTCAAAATAAAAATCGCCACTCCATTCTCCAGGCGGGCTCCCTGATTTCAACTACAACTTCAAAATTAAATTGCCACTCCATTCTCCAGGCGGGCTCCCCGACTTCAACTACTACTTCAAAAATAAAATCGCCACTCCATTCTCCAGGCGGGCTCCCTGACTTCGACTACAACTCACTAATTTCATCCTATCCATGATCACCTTCTTTTGCCTTTTGTACCGTTTTCTTCTTCCTGCATTGCCTCTTGGGCCACCTTTTCTTCTGAATTATCTTGTCTTGGAATTGCTTTCCCCCTGGGTCGTATTACTTTTCTTTCGGCTGCTGGGGATATCTTTGGAACTGTTTACTCACCTGCTGGGGATGATGCTGCTGAGGAAGTATCTTTTGTTTCCTTCACCCCTCATTTCCTTTGACTCATGCGCTTGAATTTGCGCTGGGATCTCTTGTTGTAACCCTCTGCTTTCAAGACCTGCAATGTAAAGACTGAAGACTTGCCTTTTGTTATACAGGTAGGCGCCTGCTTTTAGTAGCAATTTTTGAATTTAAAATGCATGCTGGCAATAATTTACAAAATATGCATAGGACGATGTAAGATAAAACATACATAAAATATCCTATTCGAGGGTGGATGGCCCCTCTGTATCCTATTCGAGGGCGAATACTCCCATTGTATCCTATTCGAGGGCGAATACTCCCATTGTATCCTATTCGAGGGCGAATACTCCCATTGTATCCTATTCGAGGGCGACTATTCCCATTGTATCCTATTCGAGGGCGAATACTCCCATTGTATTCTATTCGAGGGCGAATACTCCCATTGTATCCTATTCGAGGGCGAATACTCCCATTGTATCCTATTCGAGGGCGAATACTCCCATTGTATTCTATTCGAGGGCGAATACTCCCATTGTATCCTATTCGAGGGCGAATACTCCCATTGTATCCTATTCGAGGGCGAATACTCCCATTGTATTCTATTCGAGGGCGAATACTCCCATTGTATTCTATTCGAGGGCGAATACTCCCATTGTATTCTATTCGAGGGCGAATACTCCCATTGTATTCTATTCGAGGGCGAATACTCCCATTGTATTCTATTCGAGGGCGAATACTCCCATTGTATCAATGTATGATAGTGAACAAACCTGAGACGTCCTGTTCGAAGGTGGACAAACCTGAAACATCCTATTTGAAGGTGGACAAACCTGACATGTCATTTTGAATTGCCTTCCTCGTTTCTCCGAGAAAATTTTCAACAACGGCAGAAAATTTTCTGCCCCAGTATTGGTGTTCTTCCTTGTGGCATGACTTTCTGCTATCAATAGCACTTTCTTTCCCCGTTTCAAATCAAAGAAAATTTGTTAGTTCAAAACATTGTGAGCGGTTGTGCCGCTCCTGTGTGGTGGTTTTTTTCCTTTTCTCCTTTCCCTCGCTCGGGGTTCCCAAAACATTGCTGGGGGATGATTTCATTTGCTGGAGATGATATTCCTGCTGGGGATGGGTTTTTCCATTTATCCCTTCCCCGTTCTCAACTTGCTGGGGGTTATTCTGTTGAAGGTGGGATTTCCTTTCTTCCTTTACAATTCTGTGTTGTCCGACCACCTCGGAACTTGCTGAAGATAATGCTGTTGGTGGATTTTCATTTCCTCAAAATTGGTGTTTCACTCTTCTTGAAGGCTGCTGAGGATGACACTGGTTCGAAGACCATTTCCCTTAAGACTTTCCTTCTTCCCCAAGTGGGTATTGACTTCCAGAAAATTTTCAAACTGAAAAGAAAATTTTCTGCCCCAGTTTAATAATCTTCTTTGCACCCTACTTCTCTGCCGTCAATGGCATTTCCTTGCTTTGCATAATAATTGAAAAGTTGGTGGCAAGTTTTGAAGTCATTCCTCACATGTTCTGACTAGACAAACTTTGATGGGGAATTTTTGATAAAATGGGAAAGATAAAAAAAGAAACAAAATAGAAGACAAAGGAAAAAATGACTCTCTAACAAGAAATAACTATAAAAACTTATCAAACGCGAACACCAACTCTACTAGTCATGACATGCACATATGGCCTATCCTCCGTCGTTAATTGCCTTTCACGATTTCTGTCTCGTGATTTCCATCCGATTATCACCTTTATTCGACTTGTAGTGCCCGAAGGGTTTTCACTTTCAAGCCTCTCTCATTTTGATTTTCTCTCACCTTTCGTCGCCTTATGGTGCCTGTGAGGGTTTTCACCGGTAAGACTCTCTCATTTGTATTAGTTTTAGCTGGGGATTGGGGTGTCACTGCTAAGACTCTCTCGTGTTTCCTTTCTGCTGGAGATCAGAGTCTTTTCTACCGGGAATCAGAATGTTCATATAAAACTCTCTTATTTGCCTGACTTGGCTTCTTTTGAAGATTGATCGGAAGGTCTTTCTTCGGACCGTAATGTGGGATTTGGATAGGGCTAGAAAGAAAGGGTATTGAAGGCTCAAAACAAAATCAATTTTGGGTTCAAAATTTACAACCTTCGGACCTAAATTTATTTACAATAAACACAATTTTTCTTTGCCCCGGTTTTTTACTTGGGGATTTTTTATTTCTTTATTTACACTATGACCGAGCTGTGAAGCGCCTACGTATCCTCTTTAAGGAATCAGGTCAAACGTAGTTCCCAATTCCCTTTTTTTTCAAGTTTCTCTTTTTCATTCATTTTTCTTTTCCTTTTCTTTTCTTTATCTCTTTTTGTTGTTTTCTTTTTCTTTTCTTTTTCTTTATCTCCCTTTTTTTTCAAACTTGTGTTTCTAGTCTTTGCAACTAATTCCGAAGGAGGGGTATGAAAGAATTCAAATTAAGGCTCAAAGGGTTGACGATGGATAAAGTGTTTGGATAGCAGAACAAAATGCCTTCGTCATTCCAATCTTCAAAACATGCCAAGTTCAAACAACATATTCACGACATCTTTTGTTTGTGCCCTGATTGATAACCGTATCGTCCATTCGCCTTTCATCTATCATTTTAAAGTATTGCTGGATGACACTTTCATTTCAGTATCACGAGCGAACCCCGTCTTAGCATGGCCAATTTTCCTTTAAGGGTTTCTTCATGTTTTACCTGCCCCAGTCTCACATGATTCGGGCTCCAAATAATCTCAAATCATTTTTATTTCTTTTTTTTTTTAGAATGACCTGATTATCTTTGAATTGCTTCATGATTTACCCTTAATATTAGGCCAAAATTATGTGTGATGCCATGTCATTAGAGTTGGCGTTCGAACAAATGAAAAATTTAAAGATAGAAAACTAAACAAAAAGACGAACTGGGTAATAAAAGACCAAAAGTTTCACTAAACGGAGAAGTGGTTGAAATACAATCAAGCAAACCAAAATACAAAACTAAAACGAAACTTGCAACGACTAAGCAAACTGTAATGACCAAAAATGGAAAGATAATAGGGTTTCACTTCAAAACAAGATCCGGGTCACAACCCCGAAAACAACTCGGACAAAAGAAATGACAACAAAACAAACCACCAAAACTCCTCCCGATTACCAAGCATGACTTCTTATATGTAGGGTCTAAGGGTGAGCTGGCAATGGATTCTGATTAATGTTGGGTGCCTCTGGTGTCTGAACCTCGATCTTATTGGTGTCAATAAGATTTTGCATTGCATGTTTCAGTTTCCAACATTTCTCGGTATCATGTCCGAGAGCCCCTAAACAATACTCACAGCTTACTGAGCGATCTACATTTGGGGGTAGGGGATTTGGCAATCTTGTCTCAACAGGACTCAACAAACCTATCTGCTTCAATTTGTGGAACAGAGCAGTATAAGTTTCTCCCAACTCAGTGAAGGTTCTTTGTGTCTTTTCCTTTCTGAAGGCATGATTCCCTCGGAAACCTGGTCCTGGAGGGTTATTATAAGCCCTTGGTGGTGGATATGTGTTTCGGGGAGGGTGATTAGGGTGATTTGGGTAGTAGGGTCTGGCTTGGTAATGATGTGAAGGACCTTTCGATCCGGACCAAGTACCCTCCTCTACTGTTGCAACTTCTTCTTTTCTCTTCTTCCCGAATGCAACCCCTGTGCCATTCCGAATAGCTTGAGTTGTTGCTTTCAACGCGGAATAGCTCAATATCTTATTGGACTTAAGTCCCTCTTCTATCATTCCGCCCATTTTGACCACCTCATTGAAAGATTTACCAACCGATGTCACCAGGTGACTAAAGTAAGTTGGCTCCAATGTCTGCAAGAAGTAATCTACCATCTCGTTCTCTCTCATCGGTGGATCTACCCTTGCTGCATGTTCCCTCCAGCGGAACCCAAATTCTCTGAAGCTTTCGGCGGGTTTCTTCTCTAGCTTGAGCAAAGATAAGCGATCAGGGATTATCTCAAGATTATACTGGAACTGGCCAATGAATGCCCGAGCCAAATCATCCCATGTAAACCATCTGCTAGGATCCTGCCTAGTGTACCACTCCAGTGAAGATCCCCCCAAACTCTGACCGAAGTAAGCTATCAGAATTTCATCTCGCCCTCCGGCTCCTCGCATTTTGCTGCAGAAACCTCGGAGATGTGCTACTGGGTCACCATGCCCCTCGTATAGATCAAACTTGGGCATTTTGAACCCGACGGGCAACTGGACATCTGGAAATGGGCATAGATCTTTGTAAGCAACGCTGACTTGGTTGCCTAAACCATGCATATTCCTGAAGGATTGCTCCATGCTTTTGACTTTCCGAATAACTTCCTCATGCTCCAAACTTTTGAAGTGCTTTTCCGGTTCTGCCGGGTTATCCCAGTGAGGGGTGTGTGAATGCGGTTCGGGAGCCTTAAAGGTAGGCTCAGGATCATAACAATGATTGTCATGTATTTGAAAAAGCGGTTCACCAGACGACTTCTGTAAAGTAGCAGGCGGAGGTGCCACAAAACAGGGGTGACCGGAGGAGGAGTATTTTGTCTAGCTGGTGGAACCTGGGATGTATAAGGGTTTTCCCCTTGATAATATGGATAGATTGGTGCACTTGTCGAGGGATCAATAGGCGGACGCTCTGGAACTGGTGTAAGAGTAGGAAGGTTTGGTGGTGACTGTCCCCTAGCCCAGGCTAGGTGCATCTCTGTTATTTGCTGTCTCAACCGATCCACCTCATCTTTCATTATCTGTATCTCTGTTTTCTCTCCATCGAGACTTTTGCCGGAACTAGACATGCTTGCTAGAATTGGCCCTTTTGATCTAGTATGGTAATGGTGATTGGCCAGGAATATTCTGTCAAGCCAACCGCTAAACTTTCTGAAATTGCAACAAACTTGTAAGTTCACAGAGTTTAACAGATATGTTATCGCACATCGGATGTAATGCACCTAGTCAGTTAACCATATATGTATTCGCTACATGCATCATTCCAGCTTTTCCTTTTCCATTATCCTTGAAAACCTCTCTTGTTATTAACTTCCATTATTTATTTATTTATTTTTCTTTTTTTTTTCTTTTTTTTTATATATATACATATACAGTTGTGGTCGAATCTTATGGAGATTGCCTACGTATCATGACCCCGCATGAATCAGACCGAGCGTAGTTCTTGCAAATTAATGCAAGAAATAAAGAGATGTTTATTTGATTATTATTTTTTTGAAAAAATTGTACAAGCCGACTCCAACTACAAACTTATGTAGGAGATTTCTACAAGAATAAGAATATTTTTGGTGTCACTTATGACTATTTCTACAAAATTGGCCACATAATGGCTTATTTGACAAAATGGCTATTTTTTGCAAAATTTATTTAAGAAAGATAAAACTTGAATTTTTTTTTTATTTTTGCAAACGGGGTGTGAACCCGAACTTGATTTTGCGGCTATGGCCTTGCAACATTTCCACAAGGAATATTTCAAGGTTGTGCCCGCAAATTATTAAAATAATTCAAAGTGGCTATTTTTGCAAAAACAACCTTCCGGTGTCCTTTCGGAGCATTCGGCTATTTTCAAAAACAGCATCACTTCGATTTATTGACAAAATTAAACACACACATTTTTTTTGATTTTTTTTTAAAGGGGTGGTTGAACCCGATGAGGGTTGCCTACGTATCTCACCTAATGGCGAGAATCAAACCTGCGTAGTTCGGTCAAACAAACTACATCTTTAAATGAAACAAACTATTTATTATTTTTCGCACATTTTTTTTTAAGTTTAAAACAAAATATTTTTTTTCTTTTTTTTTTTAGTAAAAAAAACAAACTATTTTGAAATCACATATTTTTTATTTTACAACAAACGTTTTTTTTTCTTTTCAAGTAAAAAAACAAACTATTTTGAAACTATTTTTTTTTTATTTTGATCAAACATTTTTTTTTTATTTTACAACAAACGTTTTTTTTTCTTTTTAAGTAAGTAAAAAAAACAAACTATTTTGAGACTATTTTTTTTTTCATTTTCCTCAATATAAAAAAAACGGTTAGCCTGCAAGTCTGAAGCAAATATATGCATAAAACAAACAGGATGCAGCAGGATGGTCTTTTCATTTCAGGTCACCTGTCCTAGACGGACCCAACCCCTGTGTTGAGTCCCCTAAGTCAAATGCAACATGATGCAAATAAACGTTCCTACTAGGGATCCGGCATGAAGCTTTGTTATTCTAGGTTTAAAAACTTGGGTTTATTGTTCTAGACCTGGCTTACCCGAGCGGACAACTCGAGCCGAGGAGGAGGCAGCAACCCGGGAATACAGAAGCTTCACCGGTTTTGCAACTTATCCAAACCTCGTTCTAAGGTGGGAATTAGACACTATACAGAAAAGAAGTCACACGAAGTGCACCCTTCTTCATGATTTAGAAGACTCAGAGAGGAGATTGGTTTCGACACAATTTATATGTACAGTTCAAAAAAAAATATCAAAGCGATAAAAATATCATTTTGCACATTAATACAAACATATAATAAAATCAGATAATAAATAAGCCAAATACAACAATTATTCCAAGCTCGAATTCTTAAACCCTGAACCAGTGGTTCTGGGTTTATCGTCCCCAGCAGAGTCGCCAGAGCTGTCACACCTCTTTTTTACGCACCCGCGAGGATGCAAAGAGTTTTTCCAATTAAAGGACAATCGAGATGGGATTTATTTTAATTATTTCAGAGTCGCCACTTAGGAGATTTATGGTGTCCCAAGTCACCGGTTAAATCCCGAATCGAGGAAAAGAATGACTCTTTTTAACAGTCCGCGAACCAGAAATCCGGATAAGGAATTCTATTAACCCGGGAGAAGGTATTAGGCATTCCCGAATTCCGTGGTTCTAGCACGGTCGCTCAACTGTCGTGTTTGGCTTATCTATCTGCCTTTTACAATTATGTATTTAGTGCAAGTTAATATCCCTTTACCGCTTTTATTATTGGTTATGATTTACGAAAGAGAAAATTGCTTAAAAATATGCTTTCGAATCACGTCACATGAAATGCACCCGGATCCTCGACATATTCTTATTCAACATTTCGGGGTTTGGATTCGGGTCGCATGAAATGCACACCCGTATTTAAGAAGATAGAACTAAAATATGCGCCCGGATCGACTATTTATTTACACTGTTGAGAAGGGCGTGATATTCGTTAAGAAACGACGCATCTCAAAATCTAAGTATTTTATATGTACATTTATGAAGGCTGTGCGATTAGTGTAACTATTGGGCGAGGCGCACCTTTGATTCAAATCTAAAGCGAACTACATCCCACTGTATTTTACTTAGGAGTTGATTCCAAATTATTTAAAACTTGCTACGAACCACACCACATGAAATGCGCTTGTGGTTCCTGACACGCTTTATTTGCTCTTGCCCGAAATTGGGGTCGGGTCACATGAAATGCACCCCCGACTCCTTTAAGCTAATTACGTCATTCAGTTGAGTAATAACTCCCTAGCTAATCTTGCTTTTAACATAAGGTCTAACGTTAACCGATTTGGAGATTACACACATGAGCAGAGAAGATTGAATAGAGATACAACAGACTAATTCAGGTTTACGTGCTTATCTAATGACAGTGTATCTTTGGTCTAGCTACACTTTTCCATAACCAAGACTAGCAATACAAACTTAATTAGAAAATAACAGAACGTAATTAAACATAAGAACTTTAGACGACTACATGTTTCAACAGACTTCAAACATAAGCTTCAGGCTTCATTCTTTTCGAACCAAGGAATTACAACAACAGGGATGTGTACCTGGAATGCGGAAGAACGAAGATGAGTGAGCAGTGGCAATGCAGCAACAGTAACAGGAGCAACCGGTGGCAATACAGTGAACACAACGACCACACAGTAAACACCACAGCAATAATGATAGACCAGCAGCAAACTCAATAGACACAACAGCAACAACTCAACACCAAAACAACCAGTGAACCAGCTATAGCCCCAACAAACCAACAGTGATCAAACTCTACCAATTAATGAACCAATGGCTAAACTTGAGCCAAGTAGCAATCAAACAGTGTCCAAACCAATAGAACAGTAATAGACAACACCAGAAGAACAACACTGGACCAGCAACAATATGCACAGCAACAACACTGGACCAGCCTCAACAATAATCAACCAACAGCCACAAACACTCAATACACACGACCAACAACCAGTGGCAGTTAACCACAGTAGCACAGCAGCAACAACTGGATCAACAACAACAAAAATCAACCAGGCAGCAACACTAATGACCAAGCAATCCCAAAACAGTACTGCCAGTGACAAAATAACAGCACTGCCAGTGGCTCGACACTTCCAAACTCAGCAGATAACACACAATCGATCTCAGCACACCAACACAAAAACAACAACAACAATGGACTAACAACAGCAACAATCAACCAGCAGTAGCCAAAGAATGGCAAAATAGGACTTCAGCAACCAAACAAACGAAACAGTAACAAAGAAGCCAATCAAACAGTACTTTTCTATCTTTCTCTTTTATGGTTTTCAAAAATGTATCTTTGCTGCCTCCTTTTCTCTCCAGGTACTCCAGTGTTTTTTTTTCTTAGCTATGACTGTCCCCCTCTCTCTAAGGCCTGTATCTCCTCTTATAGTCGACCAGCAGCCCCCTAAGGTTACCCCCCTTACACTGAATCCCCCAACCCATCATACTCCCTGCAACCTCCATCATTCAATGTCCAGGTATGGACTAAAGTATTAAACTAGTGATTCACATGAGGCTTAGTGGGATACCCTGCTGTATGGCAGGTTCCACTAGCCTCTCTTATGGGCAGGGCATTTAAAAATTAATAATAATCAACCTATTAACTATAACCAATTAACCCCCTTAATCTGGAATCAAACAGTAACAGGCCCCTAAACTAATGAATTGCATACAGGCATACACTTACATGAACAATCACACAAATGAATCAACTCATTGACGATGCTAAATAAACTATGCATTCAAAGCAGTGAGCATCGAATTAACACAGATAGAACTGGGAATTGACCGGATAAGGAGTATACTGGAGATGAAGAGAATAGACAACTAAAAGGGGGAAATGAAGTATAAAATTCACATTATTAACATTAACATATGAAGAAAGAAAAGACAAATACCATGTGAGGAGAAAACTGTATTCGAATGAACTTCGGACCCACCTTGGATTCAATTTGGCTCGGACCTTTGTTCTTTGAGGCCAATGGACCTTAATTGAGATGTTTTCAATAATGAAAACATCCCAATTAAGGTCTATTAGACCTCAATTAGGCAGAAATCGCAATTAGGGTTCATGGCCTAGATTTTGGGGCTCGGCTGGTTTTGGCAAGATTCGAACAGAACTAAGCCCGGTGGGGGTATGAGGGAGGTCATGGGAAGGTTTGGGGTGAGTTTGGGGTGGATTGGGATGATCGTCAGATTCCGGCGACCTTCGAATTGATATTCGAAGCGTTCGAGTAACATTCGAAGATAACTAACGCCGGATTCGTAATGGGGGAGGTGAGAGGAAGATTTGGTGTTAAAATGGTGGCCGTTGGCCTACCGGAACCGCCGTGAGGCGATTTCCGGCAGGCGGAGCACGGCGGAGGAGGGCGGCGTTATGCTGGGTCTTTGAGAGCTTCTGAGAGACGAAGCGGGGTATGGGATGGGCCTTATATACGAGATATGAGATTGAATCCTGATCGTTGGATCATTTACGATCAACGATCAGGATCCCCTCACTTAAACCAAACGGTGTCGTTTGGTTAAGTCATAGTCCGAGTGTATATTGGAATTAAAGGATTAATCTGGGCCGTTGGATAATAAACTCCAACGGTCCAGATCAAGCGTTACACAGGCTGAAGCTTGGACGGGTATTTGGGCTGGGTGTTGAGTTAGTGTGGGCCTGGTTCTTAACGAATTGGAGACGGCCCAGTTCTGATTTCTTCTTTGTTTTGCAACTAGACTCCATGATGTATCATGTGTATATGTATATGTATATATATATATATATATATATATATATATATATATATATATATTAATTTATAACATAATTAATTTTTTAATACCACTATCCTACATAATTACATATCACCTAAAAAATGTAAATCACGTAATTTCGATATCGAACACAAAAATGCAAAACCTAATATATTTTTTGTATTTTATTAATTTAAATAAATAAACATGCACACAATAACACAAAATCACAAAAATCATGCCCAACACGAAACTATTTTTATTTTGAATTTTCTGGGAGTACTTCTCAGGTAAGGCAAAAATCACGTGCTCACAGCTGCCCCTCTTTGCGCGTAAACATGCAGAGTTTTCGTGCAAAGATAAATGAGCGGATATAAGCGATTTTTTCCCATTCGAGCACTCCGTATGAAGCATTTTGGAAAAGTTTTGACCGAACCTTGCTTCAAAGGTCTCCTACATATCCCCGGCTAAAAGGGAATCAGGTCAATGTAGTTCGGGAAGTTCTGGTAGCTGGGACTACCATGACTGATGCGATCTCGCTGTTACTGTTGTTGCCGCTGTTACTGCTGTTACCACTGCTTAGCTGATTTCCTCGTTACACCGCACTAAGTAACAAAAACAAGAAGCTAGACTAAGTTACAGTACTACAAGTTCTTATCTATCCTTTTTAACTTGATCTTGTCGCGCTCCTTGCCATCCTGTCTGACTTGGCGTTCCTTCCGAGGCTCCTTCTCTTCTTACGAACTTGGATTCATGCCGGAGATTTCTGTTACATTCTACCGCTTTCCTCTACCAAATTAAAACAGATCGTCACTCCATTCTCCAGGCGGGCTCCCTGACTTCAACTACTACTTCGAAATAAAATCGCCACTCCATTCTCCAGGCGGGCTCCCTGATTTCAATTACAACTTCAAAATTAAATCGCCACTCCATTCTTCAGGCGGGCTCCCTGACTTCACTCACTACTTCAAAATTAAATCGCCACTCCATTCTCCAGGCGGGCTCCCTGACTTCAATTACTACTTCAAAATTAAATCGCCACTCCATTCTCCAGGCGGGCTCCCTGACTTCAACTACTACTTCAAAATAGAATCGCCACTCCATTCTCCAGGCGGGCTCCCTGACTTCAACTATTACTTCAAAATAAAAATCGCCACTCCATTCTCCAGAGGCGGGCTCCCCGACTTCAACTATTACTTCAAAATAAAAATCGCCACTCCATTCTCCAGGCGGGCTCCCTGACTTCAACTATTACTTCCAAATAAAAATCGCCACTCCATTCTCCAGGCGGGCTCCCTGACTTCAACTACTACTTCGAAATAAAATCGCCACTCCATTCTCCAGGCGGGCTCCCTTATTTCAATTACAACTTCAAAATTAAATCGCCACTCCATTCTTCAGGCGGGCCCCCTGATTTCAATTACAATTTCAAAATTAAATCGCCACTCCATTCTTCAGGCGGGCCCCCTGACTTCACTTACTACTTCAAAATTAAATCGCCACTCCATTCTCCAGGCGGGCTCCCTGACTTCAATTACAACTTCAAAAATAAAATCGCCACTCCATTCTTCGGGCGGGCTCCCCGACTTCAACTACTACTTCAAAATAAAATCGCCACTCCATTCTCCAGGCGGGCTCCCTGACTTCAACTATTACTTCAAAATAAAAATCGCCACTTCATTCTCCAGGCGGGCTCCCTGACTTCAACTACTACTTCAAAATAGAATCGCCACTCCATTCTCCAGGCGGGCTCCCTGACTTCAACTACTACTTCAAAATAAAATCGCCACTCCATTCTCCAAGCGGGCTCCCTGACTTCAACTACTACTTCAAAATAAAATCGCCACTCCATTCTTCAGGCGGGCTCCCTGACTTCAACTACTACTTCAAAACTAAATCGCCACTCCATTCTCCAGGTGGGCTCCCTGACTTCGACTACAACTCACTAATTTCATCCTATCCATGATCACCTTCTTTTGCCTTTTGTACCGTTTTCTTCTTCCTGCATTGCCTCTTGGGCCACCTTTTCTTCTGAATTATCTTGTCTTAGAATTGCTTTCCCCCTGGGTCGTATTACTTTTCTTTCGGCTGCTGGGGATATCTTTGGAACTGTTTACTCACCTGCTGGGGATGATGCTGCTGAGGAAGTATCTTTGTTTCCTTCACCCCTCATTTCCTTTGACTCATGCGCTTGAATTTGCGCTGGGATCTCTTGTTGTAACCCTCTGCTTTCAAGACCTGCAATGTAAAGACTGAAGACTTGCCTTTTGTTATACAGGTAGGCGCCTGCTTTTAGTAGCAATTTTTGAATTTAAAATGCATGCTGGCAATAATTTACAAAATATGCATAGGACGATGTAAGATAAAACATACATAAAATATCCTATTCGAGGGTGGATGGCCCCTCTGTATCCTATTCGAGGGCGAATACTCCCATTGTATCCTATTCGAGGGCGAATACTCCCATTGTATCCTATTCGAGGGCGAATACTCCCATTGTATCCTATTCGAGGGCGACTATTCCCATTGTATCCTATTCGAGGGCGAATACTCCCATTGTATTCTATTCGAGGGCGAATACTCCCATTGTATCCTATTCGAGGGCGAATACTCCCATTGTATCCTATTCGAGGGCGAATACTCCCATTGTATTCTATTCGAGGGCGAATACTCCCATTGTATCCTATTCGAGGGCGAATACTCCCATTGTATCCTATTCGAGGGCGAATACTCCCATTGTATTCTATTCGAGGGCGAATACTCCCATTGTATTCTATTCGAGGGCGAATACTCCCATTGTATTCTATTCGAGGGCGAATACTCCCATTGTATTCTATTCGAGGGCGAATACTCCCATTGTATTCTATTCGAGGGCAAATACTCCCATTGTATCAATGTATGATAGTGAACAAACCTGAGACGTCCTGTTCGAAGGTGGACAAACCTGAAACATCCTATTTGAAGGTGGACAAACCTGACATGTCATTTTGAATTGCCTTCTCGTTTCTCCGAGAAAATTTTCAACAACGGCAGAAAATTTTCTGCCCCAGTATTGGTGTTCTTCCTTGTGGCATGACTTTCTGCTATCAATAGCATTTTCTTTCCCCGTTTCAAATCAAAGAAAATTTGTTAGTTCAAAACATTGTGAGCGGTTGTGCCGCTCCCGTGGGGTGGTTTTTTCCTTTTCTCCTTTCCCTCGCTCGGGGTTCCCAAAACATTGTTGGGGAATGATTTCATTTGCTGGAGATGATATTCCTGCTGGGGATGGGTTTTTCCATTTATCCCTTCCCCGTTCTCAACTTGCTGGGGGTTATTCTGTTGAAGGTGGGATTTCCTTTCTTCCTTTACAATTCTGTGTTGTCCGACCACCTCGGAACTTGCTGAAGATAATGCTGTTGGTGGATTTTCATTTCCTCAAAATTGGTGTTTCACTCTTCTTGAAGGCTGCTGAGGATGACACTGGTTCGAAGACCATTTCCCTTAAGACTTTCCTTCTTCCCCAAGTGGGTATTGACTTCCAGAAAATTTTCAAACTGAAAAGAAAATTTTCTGCCCCAGTTTAATAATCTTCTTTGCACCATACTTCTCTGCCGTCAATGGCATTTCCTTGCTTTGCATAATAATTGAAAAGTTGGTGGCAAGTTTTGAAGTCATTCCTCACATGTTCTGACTAGACAAACTTTGATGGGGAATTTTTGATAAAATGGGAAAGATAAAAAAAGAAACAAAATAGAAGACAAAGGAAAAAATGACTCTCTAACAAGAAATAACTATAAAAACTTATCAAACGCGAACACCAACTCTACTAGTCATGACATGCACATATGGCCTATCCTCCGTCGTTAATTGCCTTTCACGATTTCTGTCTCGTGATTTCCATCCGATTATCACCTTTATTCGACTTGTAGTGCTCGAAGGGTTTTTTACTTTCAAGCCTCTCTCATTTTGATTTTCTCTCAGCTTTCGTCGCCTTATGGTGCCTGTGAAGGTTTTCACCGGTAAGACTCTCTCATTTGTATCACTTTTAGCCGGGGATTGGGGTGTCACTGCCAAGACTCTCTCGTATTTCCTTTCTGCTGAGAATCAACGTCTTTTCTGCTGAGAATCAACGTGTTATATTATGATAGGACTCTCTCACTCGCCTGACGTGGCATCTTTTGAAGACTGATCGGAAGGTCTTTCTTTGGACCGTAATGTGGGATTTGGATAGGGCTAGAAAGAAAGGGTATTGAAGGCTCAAAACAAAATCAATTTTGGGTTCAAAATTTACAACCTTCGGACCTAAATTTATTTACAATAAACACAATTTTTCTTTGCCCCGGTTTTTACTTGGGGATTTTTATTTCTTTATTTACACTATGACCGAGCTGTGAAGCGCCTACGTATCCTCTTTAAGGAATCAGGTCAAACGTAGTTCCCAATTCCCTTTTTTTTCAAGTTTCTCTTTTTCATTCATTTTTCTTTTCCTTTTCTTTTCTTTATCTCTTTTTGTTGTTTTCTTTTTCTTTTCTTTTTCTTTATCTCCTTTTTTTTTCTTTCAGACTTGTGTTTCTAGTCTTTGCAACTAATTCCGAAGGAGGGGTATGAAAGAATTCAAATTAAGGCTCAAAGGGTTGACGATGGATAAAGTGTTTGGATAGCAGAATAAAATGCCTTCGTCATTCCAATCTTCAAAACATGCCAAGTTCAAACAACATATTCACGACATCTTTTGTTTGTGCCCTGATTGATAACCGTATCGTCCATTCGCCTTTCATCTATCATTTTAAAGTATTGCTGGATGACACTTTCATTTCAGTATCACGAGCGAACCCCGTCTTAGCATGGCCAATTTTCCTTTAAGGGTTTCTTCATGTTTTACCTGCCCCAGTCTCACATGATTCGGGCTCCAAATAATCTCAAATCATTTTTATTTCTTTTTTTTTTTAGAATGACCTGATTATCTTTGAATTGCTTCATGATTTACCCTTAATATTAGGCCAAAATTATGTGTGATGCCATGTCATTAGAGTTGGCGTTCGAACAAATGAAAAATTTAAAGATAGAAAACTAAACAAAAAGACGAACTGGGTAATAAAAGACCAAAAGTTTCACTAAACGGAGAAGTGGTTGAAATACAATCAAGCAAACCAAAATACAAACTGAAACGAAACTTGCAACGACTAAGCAAGCTGCAATGACCAAAAATGGAAAGATAAGAGGGTTTCACTTCAAAACAAGATCCGGGTCACAACCCCGAAAACAACTCGGACAAAAGAAATGACAACAAAACAAACCACCAAAACTCCTCCTGATTACCAAGCATGACTTCTTATATATTGGGTCTAAGGGTGAGCTGGCAATGGATTCTGATTAATGTTGGGTGCCTCTGGTGTCCGAACCTCGATCTTATTGGTGTCAATAAGATTTTGCACTGCATGTTTCAGTTTCCAACATTTCTCGGTATCATGTCCGAGAGCCCCTGAGCAATACTCACAGCTTACTGAGCGATCCACATTTGGGGGTAGGGGATTTGGCAATCTTGTCTCAACAGGACTCAACAAACCTATCTCCTTCAATTTGTGGAACAGAGCAGTATAAGTTTCTCCCAACTCAGTGAATGTTCTTTGTGTCTTTTCCTTTCTGAAGGCATGATTCCCTCTGAAACCTGGTCCTGGAGGGTTATCGTAAGCCCTCGGTGGTGGATATGTGTTTCGGGGAGGGTGATTAGGGTGATTTGGGTAGTAGGGTTCTGGCTTGGTAATGAGGTGAAGGACCTTTCGATCTGGACCAAGTACCCTCCTCTATCGTTGCAACTTCTTCTTTTCTCTTCTTCCCGAATGCAACCCCTGTGCCATTCTGAATAGCTTGAGTTGTTGCTTTCAACGCGAATAGCTTAAGATCTTATTGGACTTAAGTCCCTCTTCTATCATTCCGCCCATTTTGACCACCTCATTGAAAGATTTACCAACCGATGTCACCAGGTGACTAAAGTAAGTTGGCTCCGGTGTCTGAAAGAAGTAATCCACCATCTCGTTCTCTCTCATCGGGGGATCTACCCTTGCTGCCTGTTCCCTCCAGCGGAACCCAAATTCTCTGAAGCTTTCGGCGGGTTTCTTCTCTAGCTTGAGCAAAGATAAGCGATCAGGGATTATCTCAAGATTATACTGGAACTGGCCAATGAATGCCCGAGCCAAATCATCCCATGTAAACCATCTGCTAGGATCCTGCCTAGTGTACCACTCCAGTGAAGATCCCCCCAAACTCTGACCGAAGTAAGCTATCAGAATTTCATCTCGCCCTCCGGCTCCTCGCATTTTGCTGCAGAAACCTCGGAGATGGGCTACTGGGTCACCATGCCCCTCGTATAGATCAAACTTGGGCATTTTGAACCCAGCGGGCAACTGGACATCTGGAAATGGGCACAGATCTTTGTAAGCAACGCTGACTTGGTTGCCTAAACCATGCATATTCCTGAAGGATTGCTCCATGCTTTTGACTTTCCGAATAACTTCCTCATGCTCCAAACTTTTGAAGTGCTTTTCCGGTTCTGCCGGGTTATCCCAGTGAGGGGTGTGTGAATGCGGTTCAGGAGCCTTAAAGGTAGGCTCGGGAGAGTAGCAATGATTGTCATGAATTTGAAAAAGCGGATCACTAGACGACTTCTGTAAAGTAGCAGGTGGAGGTGCCACAAAAGCAGGGGTAACCGGAGGAGGAGTATTTTGTCTAGCTGGTGGAACCCGGGATGTATAAGGGTTTTCCCCTTGATAATATGGATAGATTGATGCACTTGTCGAGGGATCAATAGGCGGACGCTCTGGAACTGGTGTAAGAGTAGGAAGGTTTGGCGGTGACTGTCCCCTAGCCCAGGCTAGGTGCATCTCTGTTATTTGCTGTCTCAACCGATCCACCTCATCTTTCATTATCTGTATCTCTGTTTTCTCTCCATCGAGACTTTTGCCGGAACTAGACATGCTTGCTAGAATTGGCCCTTTTGATCTAGTATGGTAATGGTGATTGGCCAGAATATTCTGTCAAGCCAACCGCTAAACCTTCTGAAAATGCAACAAGCTGGTAAGTTCACAGAGTTTAACGGATATGTTATCGCACATTGGATGTAATGCACCTAGTCAGTTAACCATATATGTATTCGCTACATGCATCATTCCAGCTTTTCCTTTTCCATTATCCTTGAAAACCTCTCTTGTTATTAACTTCCATTATTTATTTATTTATTTTTCTTTTTTTTTTCTTTTTTTTTATATATATACATATACAGTTGTGGTCGAATCTTATGGAGATTGCCTACGTATCATGACCCCGCATGAATCAGACCGAGCGTAGTTCTTGCAAATTAATGCAAGAAATAAAGAGATGTTTATTTGATTATTATTTTTTGAAAAAATTGTACAAGCCCGACTCCAACTACAAACTTATGTAGGAGATTTCTACAAGAATAAGAATATTTTTGGTGTCACTTATGACTATTTCTACAAAATTGGCCACATAATGGCTTATTTGACAAAATGGCTATTTTTTGCAAAATTTATTTAAGAAAGATAAAACTTGAATTTTTTTTTTTATTTTTGCAAACGGGGTGTGAACCCGAACTTGATTTTGCGGCTATGGCCTTGCAACATTTCCACAAGGAATATTTCAAGGTTGTGCCCGCAAATTATTAAAATAATTCAAAGTGGCTATTTTTGCAAAAAACAACCTTCCGGTGTCCTTTCGGAACATTCGGCTATTTTCAAAAACAACGTCACTTCGATTTATTGACAAAATTAAACACACACATTTTTTTTGATTTTTTAAAGGGGTGGTTGAACCCGATGAGGGTTGCCTACGTATCTCACCTAATGGCGAGAATCAAACCTGCGTAGTTCGGTCAAACAAACTACATCTTTAAATGAAACAAACTATTTATTATTTTTCGCACATTTTTTTTTAAGTTTAAAACAAAAATTTTTTTCTTTTTTTTTTAGTAAAAAAAACAAACTATTTTGAAATCACATATTTTTTATTTTACAACAAACGTTTTTTTTTCTTTTCAAGTAAAAAAACAAACTATTTTGAAACTATTTTTTTTTATTTTGATCAAACATTTTTTTTTATTTTACAACAAACGTTTTTTTTTCTTTTTAAGTAAGTAAAAAAAACAAACTATTTTGAGACTATTTTTTTTTTCATTTTCCTCAATATGAAAAAAAACGGTTAGCCTGCAAGTCTGAAGCAAATATATGCATAAAACAAACAGGATGCAGCAGGATGGTCTTTTCATTTCAGGTCACCTGTCCTAGACGGACCCAACCCCTGTGTTGAGTCCCTAAGTCAAATGCAACATGATGCAAATAAACGTTCCTACTAGGGATCCGGCATGAAGCTTTGTTATTCTAGGTTTAAAAACCTGGGTTTATTGTTCTAGACATGGCTTACCCGAGCGGACAACTCGAGCCGAGGAGGAGGCAGCAACCCGGGAATACAGAAGCTTCACCGGTTTTGCAACTTATCCAAACCTCGTTCTAAGGTGGGAATTAGACACTATACAGAAAAGAAGTCACACGAAGTGCACCCTTCTTCATGATTTAGAAGACTCGGAGAGGAGATTGGTTTCGGCACAATTTATATGTACAGTTCAAAAAAATATCAAAGCAGTAAAAACAATATTTAGCACATTAATACAAACATATAATAAAATCAGATAATAAATAAGCCAAATACAACAATTATTCCAAGCTCGAATTCTTAAACCTTGAACCAGTGGTTCTGGGTTTGTTATCCCCAGCAGAGTCGCCAGAGCTGTCACACCTCTTTTTTACGCACCCGCGAGGATGCAAAGAGTTTTTCCAATTAAAGGACAATCGAGATGGGATTTATTTTAATTATTTCAGAGTCGCCACTTGGGAGATTTATGGTGTCCCAAGTCACCGGTTAAATCCCGAATCGAGGAAAAGAATGACTCTATTTAACAGTCCGCGAACCATAAATCCGGATAAGGAATTCTATTAACCCGGGAGAAGGTATTAGGCATTCCCGAATTCCGTGGTTCTAGCACGGTCGCTCAACTGTCGTGTTTGGCTTATCTATCTGCTTTTACAATTATGTATTTAGTGCAAGTTAATATCCCTTTACCGCTTTTATTATTGGTTATGATTTACGAAAGAGAAAATTGCTTAAAAATATGCTTTCGAATCACGTCACATGAAATGCACCCGGATCCTCGACATATTCTTATTCAACATTTCGAGGTTTGGATTCGGGTCGCATGAAATGCACACCCGTATTTAAGAAGATAGAACTAAAATATGCGCCCGGATCGACTATTTATTTACACTGTTGAGAAGGGCGTGATATTCGTTAAGAAGCGACGCATCTCAAAATCTAAGTATTTTATATGTACATTTATGAAGGCCGTGCGATTAGTGTAACTATTGGGCGAGGCGCACCTTTGATTCAAATCTAAAGCGAACTACATCCCACTATATTTTACTTAAGAGTTGATTCCCAATTGTTTAAAACTTGCTACGAACCACACCACATGAAATGCGCCTGTGGTTCCTGACATGCTTTATTTGCTCTTGCCCGAAATTGGGGTCGGGTCACATGAAATGCACCCCCGACTCCTTTAAGCTAATTACGTCATTCAGTTGAGTAATAACTCCCTAGCTAATCTTGCTTTTAACATAAGGTCTAACGTTAACAGATTTGGAGATTACACACATGAGCAGAGAAGATTGAATAGAGATACAATAGACTAATTCAGGTTTACGTGCTTATCTAATGACAGTGTATCTTTGGTCTAGCTACACTTTTCCATAACCAAGACTAGCAATACAAACTTAATTAGAAAATAACAGAACGTAATTAAACATAAGAACTTTAGACGACTACATGTTTCAACAGACTTCAAACATAAGCTTCAAGCTTCATTCTTTTCGAACCAAGGAATTACAACAACAGGGATGTGTACCTGGAATGCGGAAGAACGAAGATAGGTGAGCAATGGCAACGCAGCAACAGTAACAGCAACAGTAATAGCAACAGTAACAGCAACAGTAACAGGAGCAACAATCAATAGACCAATAACAACCAAGATAAACCAACAGCAAAAGAATGACTCTATTTAACAGTCCGCGAACCAGAAATCCGGATAAGGAATTCTATTAACCCGGGAGAAGGTATTAGGCATTCCCGAATTCCGTGGTTCTAGCACGGTCGCTCAACTGTCGTGTTTGGCTTATCTATCTGCTTTTTACAATTATGTACTTAGTGCAAGTTAATACCCTTTTACCGCTTTTATTATTGGTTGTGATTTACGAAAGAGAAAGTTGCTTAAAATATGCTTTCGAATCACGTCACATGAAATGCACCCGGATCCTCAACATATTCTTATTCAACATTTCGGGGTTTGGATTTGGGTTACATGAAATGCACACCCGTATTTAAAAGGGTAAAACTAAAATATGCGCCCGGATCGACTACTTATTTACACTCGTTGAGAAAGGCGTGATATTCGTTAAGAAACGACGCATCTCGAAATCTAAGTATTTATATGTACATTTATGACGGCTATGTGATTAGTGTAACTATTGGGCGAGGCGTACCTTTGATTCAAATCTAAAGCGAACTACATCCCACTGTATCTTACCTAAGAGTTGATTCCAAATTACTTAAAACTTGCTACGAACCACACCACATGAAATGCGCCTGTGGTTCCTGACACGCTTTGTTTACTCTTGCCCAAAATTGGGGTCGGGTCACATGAAATGCACCCCGACTCTTTTTAATCTAATTACGTCATTCCGTTGAGTAACAACTCCCTAGCTAATCTTGCTTGTAACATAAGGTCTATCATTTAACAAGCTTAGAGATTACACACATGAGTAGGGAAGATTGAACAGAGATACAACAGACTAATTCGGGTTTACGTTCATATCTAATGATAGTGTATCTTTGGCCTAGCTACACTTTTCCATAACCAAGACTAACAATACAAGCTTAATTGGAGAATAACAGAAAGTAATTGGACATGAGAGCTTTAGACGACTACATGTTTCAATAGACTTTATGCATAAGCTTCAAACTTCATTCTTTTCGAACCGAAGAACTACAATAACAGAGGTGTGTACCTGGAATGCGGAAGAACAAGGAAGAGTGAGCAATGGCAATGCAGCAACAGCGACAAGAACAGTAACAGGAGCAACAATCAAAGACCAATAACAAACCGCAGTAAACCAACAGCAACAACAACCAATGAACCAGCTACAACCCAACAACCAACAGTAATCGAACTTTATCGATCACTGAATTAGTGACTAAAACTTGAACCAAGCAGCAATAAACAACCAGACAACAACAAACAATACTACACCAGTGGCAAACTGGACCAGCCTCAACAATACTGAACCAGCAACAAATGACCAAGCAGTAACAACCAAAGGACCAGCAGTCACTTAGACCAACAACCAGTGACAAACTAATGAAACAACAACAACAACCAAACCAGGCAGCAAACTATAGACCAGCCAGCAACCAAATAATGAAACAACAGCAACAACCAACCCAGGCAGCAACAACTACACACCGGCCAACAACCAACAGACCAAGAGCAACAACAAACAACCAGTGGCAGCAACAATAGACCAAGAGCAGCAACAAACAACCAGTGGCAGCAACAATAGACCAAAAGCAACTCAAGAGCTACCCAACTGAGATGTAACAGCAACAACCAAGACACAACATCAACAACAAATGCCTAACAGCAGCAACAAACGACCAGGGGCCACAAACTGGGCCAGCAACACCAAATGAATACAACAGTAACAACAATGGCCAAACAACTCAACCACTGAAGCAAACAATCGAAGCAGTGACCACAAATCCTATGAACCAGTAGCCTTTCTCTCTGTGTGACTGTTTTGTTTTTGCTCTCCAGACACTCTGTTATCACTGCCTATTTTTTCTCTAGTTCTCTCAGTGTGTTCTCCTGGTATATGCCTGTTATCACTGTTTTATCTCCTCTCCAGGTACTCTGAAAATGTCCCTACTGTATGTATCCCCCCCTTTTAGGTATCAATACCTATCTATTTATAACCACAAACAACACCTAGGACACCCAGATTCTGCAGAATACCCCCTTGCCCATCCTCCTTCTGTCCAACCCACTAAACCATGTCTAAGTATGGGGTTTTCATAATTAAAAACTGATAAGTGCAGGGCACTGGTGGGCTGCTCTGTTGTGACAGTGGACTCCACTGACTTGCCTCATGTGCAGGACACTAAATACTCTAAATGTTAACCCATGATTTCCTAGTCAGCTAATTTGAACCATGATTTCAGTTTCAAACCAATCAAACAGTCCCATTCAATCCAGGAATGCTAATTACTGTGTGGTAATTCAAATAACTCAACCTAGGTAATTAGAAGATGACATCTAATCCACTACAACACATAGCAATGATAACAGATTAATTGGCTAACAATGATTCTGAAATTTCAGCAATAATGACAAACAAATATTCGACGACGCTACTTGACGCGAACACGTATTTGACAACATTCGATTAACCGATTACGATATGTGTAATCGACAACCAAAATCCGATAAAACAGTGACCAACAGATTTTCGGACAGCATTTCATAAATCCAATAACTTGACGATATTAACAACGAATTGAATTCGACTAACAACTACATGTTATCGACAAAGAACAACAACTAACAGATCGACCAAATAAAAGGTCCCAAAGAGATGAGGAGAGAAATGAAAATGGCATCCGAATCTCAACGATATTGACAACAATTGAGAACTACTATAGGGCCGAGCATAATTAACAAAACGGAGAAGAAAACAAATACCTTTGAAGATGAGAGTGTTCGGCCGACTTGGGTTCGAAAAGAGTTGCGGTTGCATTTGAAGTCAAATAGACTTTAATTGGAATGTTTTCAAACGAAAACATTCCAATTAAAGTTTATTAACTTCAATTTCGTTCAATCCGCATGAAATCCCCAGTTTCTCAATTCTAGGGTTCTTGGGCTCGGGTTTGGGGCTTTTGCATTTCCGGTTAGATTCGAACCAAACCAATGTTAAGGGGAGTGTGGGGGAGGTATGAGGAGGTTGTGGTGTGAATTTGGTGAAGTTTGGCATAGTTTGGGTTTTGACTCGAATCTTTAGACGAAGATTCGAAGATTTCCGGAATGATTCGAGGCAAGGGAAGGCTGGATTCGTAATGGGGAAGGTGAGGGGAAGATTTGGTGTTAAAATGGAGGGGTTTGGACGGCGGCCGCCGGCGGAGGCGATTTCCGGCCGGCGGCGTGCGGTGGTAGTGACGGCGGGAGGCGGCCGGTCTTGAAGAGGTATGAAGAATGAGTGTATTTTAGGGTTTGGGGGGGTTTGGGTTAATTTGGGTATATTGAAATGGTATTTTTAATCCTGGCCGTTGGATAATAACAATCCAACGGCTCAGATCAAACAATGGGGTGATGGGCGGTTCGGGTATGGGGGCAAACCGGGTTTGGAGTTGATTTGGGCTGGGTAAAGGGGTAGGATTTGGGCTAATGTTTGGGCTTGGACAGGTTTTGTTATGTATTTGTCCTCTTTTTTTTCTTTTAATTCCTAATTCAAACCTAAAAATTCTAAGTTAAATTACCTAAAAATCCTAAGTAATATATATATATATATATATATATATATATATATATATATATATATATATATATATATATATATATATATATATATATATATATATGTATATACATATATACTAACCTATAACACAACTATTTTTTACTACAATTAGCCCACATAATTACATATCACTTAAATGTAAACCGTATAATATTAAACACTAAAAAATGCAACACGTAATGTATATATATATTTTTTTTTGTTTTACTAATTTAACAAATAAACACGTACACAAAAATGCAGATTTAAGATAAAAATAACACAAAATCACAAAAATCATGCCCAACATGAAATTATTTTATTTTGAATTTTCTGGGAGTATTTCTCAGGTAAGGCAAAAATCACGTGCTCACAGCTGCCCCTCTTTGCGCGGAAACATGAAGAGTTTCCGTGCAAAGATAAGTGAGCGTATACGAGCGATTTTTTGCCTGTTTGAGCACTCCGTATAAAGCATTTTTGGAAGAGTTTGACCGAACCTTTGCCTCAGAAGGTCTCCTACATATCCCTGGCTAAAAGGGAATCAGGTCAATGTAGTTCGGGAAGTTTTGGTAGCTGGGACTACCGTGACTGTTGTGATCTTGCTGTTACTGCTGTTACTGCTGTTGCCACTGCTTGACTGATCCCCTCATTACACCGTGCTAAACAAAAATAAGAAGCTAGACTAAGCTACAGTATTACAAATTCTTATCTATCCTTTTTAGCTTGATCTTGTCATGCTCCTTGCCATTCTGCTGGCTACAATGTTTCCTCACATGCTTCTTCTGCTCTTACCATGGTTGTCTCGGCCTATCTTGATTGCCGACCTCCGACCCTTGGTTCCTTCTTTGTGGTCTTCGCACTATTTCTCCTTCGAGATCTTGTTGTCTTCCTTCTGATTCTTGGATTCCGGTCGGGGACATTTTGCTGTAACCTTTTGCTCTCCTAGTGGGCTACTGCCTTCTTGAATTAAAAGGTATGCCTTTCCGTTCTCCAGGCGGGCTCCTGATTTCAACATCTTTTGAAAATAAATCACCATTCCTCTCTTCAGGCGGGCTCCTGACTTCAACAACATTTTTTGAAAATAAATCGCCATTCCTCTCTTCAGGCGGGCTCCTGACTTCAACCACATCTTTTGAAAAAATAAATCGCCATTCCTCTCTCCAGGCGGACTCCTGACTTCAATCATCAACTCTGAAAATTAAACGCCACTCCTCTCTTCAGGCGGGCTCCTGACTTCAACATCTTTTGAAAATAAATCGCCATTCCTCTCTTCAGGCGGGCTCCTGACTTCAACAACATCTTTTGAAAATAAATCGCCATTCCTCTCTTCAGGCGGGCTCCTGACTTCAATCATCAACTCTGAAAATTAAACGCCATTCCTCTCTTCAGGCGGGCTCCTGACTTCAACAACATCTTTTGAGAATAAATCGCCATTCCTCTCTTCAGGCGGGCTCCTGACTTCAATAACATCTTTTGAAAATAAATTTCCATTCCTCTCTTCAGGCGGGCTCCTGACTTCAACAACATCTTACTAACTCCATCCCATCCATGTCGCCTTCCTTTGCTTCCTGCACCACTTTCTTCTTCCTGCATCGCTTCTTAAGCCATCCTTTCTTCCGAATTACCTTGTTTTGGAATTGCTTTCCTCCCGGGTTGTGTTATTTTTCTCTTGACTGTTGGGGATGTCTTTGGAACTAATTACTTACCTGCTGGGGTAATGCTGCTGGGGAAAATCTTCTTTATTTCCTCCTTTTCTACTTCCTTCGGAACCTTTATTCTCTCTCGAGATCGCTGGGGATTGAAGTGTCATCAGCTGGGGATTACCCTGTCGGGGGATCCCCTTTCCTTCTTCCTCTTTCCAAACCTCCTTCGGGGCTCGCGCTTCGCTCCCTTGAAAAACTTGTAGGATATAATGCTGCCGGTGAAATCTCGAAATCAATGTTTCATTTTCCGAGGACTGTTGAGGGTGATACCGACTTCTTGCCTTTCTGAACGCAAGCTTCCTCGTCTTGTCCTGTCTGTTGGGGGTATAATTTCATCTATCACAGCTTGTTGTTTTCTTTCTTTCAAATCTGCTGGGATAACCGGGTTCAAAGATCATTTCCTCGCGTTATCTAGCTTCTTTCCCTAACCAAGTATTTGGTTTCGAGAAAATTTTCGCAACAGGAGAAAATTTTCTGCCCCAGTTTGAGAATCTTCTTCGTGGCATGCTTTGCTGCTGACAACCCCTTCTTTCCCTGTTTCAAATCAAAGAAAAATTGGTTAGTTTTAAAATGTGGTGGCTGGTTGTGGTGCTCCTGCTGGGGATTGTTCTCCTCCTCTTTCCCTGCTCTGCGTTTTATTATCAGAACTTGCTGGGGATGTTATTATTTGATGATACTCATGCTGGGGATGGGTTTTTCCATTTATCCTTTCCCCGTTCTGTGTTTCTCAACTTGCTGGGGGTTATTTTGTTGAAGATGAGATTTCCTTTCTTCCTTTACCACTCTGTGTTGTCCGACCACCTCGGAACTTGCTGAAGATAACACTGCCGGTAGATTTTCATTTCCTCAAAATTGGTGTTTCACTCTTCTTGAAGGTTGTTGAGGATGACACTAGTTCGAAGACCATTTCCCTTAAGACTTTCCTTCTTCCCCCAGTGGGTATTGACTTCCAGAAAATTTTCAAACTGAAAAGAAAATTTTCTGCCCCAGTTTAATAATCTTCTTTGCACCATACTTCTCTGCCGTCAATGGCATTTCCTTGCTTCGCATAATAATTGGAAAGTTGGTGGCAAGTTTTGAAGTCATTTCTCACTTGTTCTGACTAGACAGACTTTGATGGGGAATTCTTGATAAAAATGAGAGAGATAAAAAGAAACAAAATAGAAGACAAAGGAAAAAGAAAATGACTCTCTAGCAAGAAATATCTATAAAAACTTATCAAACGCGAATACCAACTCCACTGGTCATGACATGCACATATGGTCTATCCTTCGTCGTTAATTGCCTTCCACGATTTCTGTCTCGTGATTTCCATCTGATTAACACCTTTATTCGACTTGTAGTGCCCAAAGGGTTTTCACTTTCAAGCCTCTCTCATTTTGATTTTCTCTCAGCTTTCGTCGTCTTATGGTGCCTGTGAAGGTTTTCACCGGTAAGACTATCTCATTTGTATCACTTTTAGCTGGGGATTGGGGTGTCACTGCCAAGACTCTCTCGTATTTCCTTTCTGCTGAGAATCAGCGTCTTTTCTGCTGAGAATCAACGTGTTGTATTATGATAGGACTCTATCCCTCGCCTGACGCGGCATCTTTTGAAGACTGATCGGAAGGTCTTTCTTTGGACCGTAATGTGGGATTTGGATAGGGCTAGAAAGAAAGGGTATTGAAGGCTCAAAACAAAATCAATTTTGGGTTCAAAATTTACAACCTTCGGACCTAAATTTATTTACAATAAACACCATTTTTCTTTGCCCCAGTTTTTTTACTTGGGAATTTTTATTTCTTTATTTACATTATGACCGAGCTGTGAAGCGCCTACGTATCCTCTTTAAGGAATCAGGTCAAACGTAGTTCCTCTTTTCCAAATTTCTTTTTTCATACATTTTTCTTTTCTTTTCTTTATCTCTTTTTGTTGTTTTCTTTTCTTTACTTTTTCTTTATCCCTTTCTTCTTTTACCTTTCAAACTTGTGTTTCTAGTCTTTGCAACTAATTCCGAAGGAGGGGTATGAAAGAATTTAAAATAAGGCTCAAAGGGTTGACGATGGATAAAGTGTTTAGATAGCAGAACAAAATGCCTTCGTCATTCCAATCTTCAAAACATGCCAAGCGTAAACAACACAATTAATATTCATCATATCTTTAAAGCACTGTTGGGCAACACTCTCATTATGAACGACCCCATGTCAATTTTGGCCAGCTTGCCTTTGACTGTTTCTTTTTACTTGCCCCGGTTTCAGATGACTCGGGATCCAAATAGTCTCAAGTTGTTTTTGTTTCCTTTATATGACCCGATCATCTTCCAATTGCTTAATGATTAACTTTTAGGATTAAGCCATAATTATGTGTGCGCATGTCGTGTCACTAGATTCGGCGTTTGAGCACAAGACAAATCTAAAGGGTAAAAGAACTAAACAAATAAAATGACCTGAAGTAACAAAAGGCCGAAAGCTTCATTAAACTAATGACGAAATGGTTCAATGACAAAACAAGCAAAACAAACTAGAGTACAGCCCTGAAACAAAACTGGGCAAGACCAAAGCAAACTGCTAGGACAAAAAGGGTTTGATCACAAGAAAACCCTGAAAATAACTTGGACAACAAAAATGACGACAAAACGAACCACCAAAGCTCCATCTAGCTGACCAAAAGATGGAGTATCTTCCCAATTACCAAGCACAACATTTTAGCCACTAAGTTCCGCCTCAATATTGCCAAGGCTGCCATCTGCTCCAACATTTTTAGCTCCAGTCAATACACCCCCAGAGGATTTGTGTGCCCCATGTCATCATCATTGACCACAATCAACCACCCTTTTTGAATCATTCTTTCTATTTCCTTTTCCAAGGTACGACAACTCTCAATATCGTGCCCTCTGACATTGGAATGGTATGCACATCGTGCGGTAGGATCGAAGCTTCTTGCACGTGGATCGGGAGTGTATCCGGGGAGCGGCGTAATCAGGCCGACATGTTTTAACTTTTCAAACAGACTTGCATAGGATTCTCCGATAGGGGTGAGCGCCTTTTCTCGCTTCAACAACCTTTCCTCCCTAAACGCCTTATTTGGCCTGAAACCTGACCCGGGGGGTTTCCGGTATGTTCGTGGGGGTTGGTAAGCCTTTTGTGGAGCTGGGTACCTGGAAGGTGAAGTACGATTTTGGTTGTCCCGGGGAGAGTAGTGGTGTTGGGGACGGGAGTAGCGTTGTGAAAACATAGTCGGGGGACGAGTAATTGAGTTACTCGAATGGCTGGAGAAGTTGTGATAGGCGGGTATATATGGAGAGTGTGGGGGATCATCTGGCATCGGGTTCATTGTACGGGTAAGGATAGAGTCCAGGAAGCTAGGTGGTGGCGGAGGTGGTGCTTTTCCATCCATCCACGCCCGATACATATCGGCCACGTGTTGTCTCAATATCTTGACTTCCTCTACTAACCCGTGGTTCCGTTCAACCAGTTGTTGTCGGGTACCTGTACCAACCCACTCAGTCTTGAGATTATCTGCCATTGTCCTCCGACTTTGTCTTACGGGGAAGAGTTATTTTAGAACCACAACCAACCACCTTTCTGGAAATGGACACAACAAAACAAAGCCAGCATGTCAACATTAAGGTATCCCGCTTATTGATCATTCTTTTTTTTTTTTTTTTTTTTTTTTTTTTTTGTTTTTTTTTTTTTTTTTTTTTTTTTTTTTTTTTTTTTTTTTTTTTTTTTTGGTTATGGAAATGGTCGAATCCTATGTGGATTGCCTACGTATCACGACCCCGCATGAATCAGACCGAGCGTAGTTCTTGCAAATTAATGCAAGAAATAAAGAAATGTTTATTTGATTTTTTTTTTTTTTTTGATTTCTTTTTTTTTTCTTTGAAGGAAAATTATAGAAGCCGACTCCAACTACAAACTTGTGTAGGAGATTTCTACAAGAAAAAGAATATTTTTTTTTTTGGTGTCAGTTATGACTATTTCTACAAAATTGGCCACATAATGGCTTATTTGACAAAATGACTATTTTTGCAAAATTTATTTAAGAAAGATAAACTTGAAATTTTTTTTTCATCTTGTGGCTCATGGGGCATCGTTCGGCATCACCATAAACCAACACAAGACTATTTTTCATAAATTGGCCATGTAATGGCTTATTTAGACAAAGTGGCTCTTTTTGCAAAATTTTATTTAAGAAGATATAAATTCAAAATTTAATCCTAGGGCCTATGGGGCATCATTCAGCACCGACACAGGCCAATACAAGACTGAAGAAGTTCAAATGCCAAAAGTGGCTATTTATGCAAGGACCGGCCATGTAATGGCTTATTGGATTATTTTTGTAAAGTTGAGTGATGACTCAAAACTTGATTTTTTTGCGGATACAACCTTTCGACATTTCCACGAGGGAATATTTTCAGGCTGTGTCCAAAATTATTTACAAATGACTCAAAGTGGCTATTCTTGCAAAAAGCCTTCCGGTGTCTTTTTGAGGGACATTCGGCTTATTTTAAGCAAAGATAGCATCACCCGACTTATTTATAACAAAATCAAAAATTTGACATTTTTTGGTTATTTTTGCAAAAGGGGTATGAACCCGGACTTGATTTTGCGGCTATGGCCTTGCAACATTTCCACAAGGAATATTTCAAGGTTGTGCCCGCAAATTATTAAAAATGATTCAAAGTGGCTATTTTTGCAAAAACAGCCTTCCGGTGTCCTTTCGGAACATTCGGCTATTTTGTAAAACAGCATCACTTCGATTTATTGAAAACTAAAATTCAACATTTTTGATTTTTTTGAAAAGGGTGGTAACCCCAACTTGATTTTTGCGGCTACGACCTTTCAACATTTTCGCGAGGGAATATTTCAAGGTTGTGCCCAAAAATTGTTTATAAAGATTCAAAGTGGCTATTTTTGCAAAAACAGCCTTCCGGCGTCCTTTCGGAACATTCGGCTATTTGCAAAAACGGCATCACTTTGATTTTATTGACAAAATTAAACACACATTTTTTTTTGATTTTTAAAAGGGGTGGTTGAACCCGATGAGGGTTGCCTACGTATCTCACCTAGTGGTGAGAATCAAACCTGCGTAGTTCGGTTTTGACGAAACAAACGGCATTATTTATTTATTCACTTTACTAAAGGAAAACAAATAAGCTATTTCTATCTTGAGAGCAAAACACACACACATTTTTTTTTTTTTTTTTTTTTTTTTTTTTTTTTTTTTTTTTCAAGTCTATAACAGATAAATGCGCAAGACAAACAGGATGCAGCAGGATAGTCTGTTCATTTCAGGTCACCTGTCCTAGACGGACCCAACCCCCGTGTTGAGTCCCCTAAGCCAAATGCGACATGATGCAAATAAACGTTTCCTACTAGGGATCCGGCATGAAGCTTTGTTATTCTAGGTTTAAAAACTTGGGTTTATCTGTTCTAGACTTGGCTTACCCGAGCGGACAGCTCGAGCCGAGGAGGAGGCAGCAACCCGGGAATACAGAAGCTTCACCGGTTTTGCAACTTATCCAAACCTCGTTCTAAAATGGGAATTAGACACTATACAGAAAAGAAGTCACACGAAGTGCACCCTTCTTCATGATTTAGAAGACTCAGAGAGGAGATTGGTTCCGGCACAATTTATATGTACAGTTCACAAAATATCAAAGCAGTAACAACAACATTTGCACATTGATGCCAACATGTAAAAGAATCAGATAATAAAATATGCCAAATACAACAGTTGTTCCGAGCTCGAATTCTAAAGCCATCCCACAGTGAGCACGGGTGTCACACCTCTTTTTTACACACCCGCAAGGGTGCAAAGAGTTTTTCCAATTAAAGGACAATCGAGATGGGATTTATTTTAATTATTTCAGAGTCGCCACTTGGGAGATTTATGGTGTCCCAAGTCACCGGTTAAATCCCGAATCGAGGAAAAGAATGACTCTATTTAACGGTCCGCGAACCAGAAATCCGGATAAGGAATTCTATTAACCCGGGAGAAGGTATTAGGCATTCCCGAATTCCGTGGTTCTAGCACGGTCGCTCAACTGTCGTGTTTGGCTTATCTATCTGCTTTTTACAATTATGTACTTAGTGCAAGTTAATACCCCTTTACCGCTTTTATTATTGGTTGCGATTTACGAAAGAGAAAGTTGCTTAAAATATGCTTTCGAATCACGTCACATGAAATGCACCCGGATCCTCAACATATTCTTATTCAACATTTCGGGGTTTGGATTTGGGTTACATGAAATGCACACCCGTATTTAAAAGGGTAAAACTAAAATATGCGCCCCGGATCGACTACTTATTTACACTGTTGAGAAAGGCGTGATATTCGTTAAGAAACGACGCATCTCGAAATCTAAGTATTTATATGTACATTTATGACGGCTATGTGATTAGTGTAACTATTAGGCGAGGCGTACCTTTGATTCAAATCTAAAGCGAACTACATCCCACTGTATCTTACTTAAGAGTTGATTCCAAATTACTTAAAACTTGCTACGAACCACACCACATGAAATGCGCCTTGTGGTTCCTGACACGCTTTGTTTACTCTTGCCCAAAATTGGGGTCGGGTCACATGAAATGCACCCCCGACTCTTTTTAATCTAATTACGTCATTCCGTTGAGTAACAACTCCCTAGCTAATCTTGCTTGTAACATAAGGTCTACCATTCAACAGGCTTAGAGATTACACACATGAGTAGGGAAGATTGAACAGAGATACAACAGACTAATTCGAGTTTACGTTCATATCTAATGATAGTGTATCTTTGGCCTAGCTACACTTTTCCATAACCAAGACTAACAATACAAGCTTAATTGGAGAATAACAGAAAGTAATTGGACATGAGAGCTTTAGACGACTACATGTTTCAATAGACTTTATGCATAAGCTTCAAACTTCATTCTTTTCGAACCAAGGAACTACAATAACAGAGGTGTGTACCTGGAATGCGGAAGAACAAGGAAGAGTGAGCAATGGCAATGCAGCAACAGCGACAAGAACAGTAACAGGAGCAACAATCAAAGACCAATAACAAACCGCAGTAAACCAACAGCAACAACAACCAATGAACCAGCTACAACCCAACAACCAACAGTAATCGAACTTTATCGAATCACTGAATTAGTGACTAAAACTTGAACCAAGCAGCAATAAACAACCAGACAACAACAAACAATACTACACCAGTGGCAAACTGGACCAGCCTCAACAATACTGAACCAGCAACAAATGACCAAGCAGTAACAACCAAAGGACCAGCAGTCACTTAGACCAACAACCAGTGACAAACTAATGAAACAACAACAACAACCAAACCAGGCAGCAAACTATAGACCAGCCAGCAACCAAATAATGAAACAACAGCAACAACCAACCCAGGCAGCAACAACTACACACCGGCCAACAACCAACAGACCAAGAGCAGCAACAAACAACCAGTGGCAGCAACAATAGACCAAAAGCAACTCAAGAGCTACCCAACTGAGATGTAACAGCAACAACCAAGACACAACATCAACAACAAATGCCTAACAGCAGCAACAAACGACCAGGGGCCACAAACTGGGCCAGCAACACCAAATGAATACAACAGTAACAACAATGGCCAAACAACTCAACCACTGGAGCAAACAATCGAAGCAGTGACCACAAATCCTATGAACCAGTAGCCTTTCTCTCTGTGTGACTGTTTTGTTTTTGCTCTCCAGACACTCTGTTATCACTGCCTATTTTTTCTCTAGTTCTCTCAGTGTGTTCTCCTGGTATATGCCTGTTATCACTGTTTTATCTCCTCTCCAGGTACTCTGAAAATGTCCCTACTGTATGTATCCCCCCCTTTTAGGTATCAATACCTATCTATTTATAACCACAAACAACACCTAGGACACCCAGATTCTGCAGAACAGCCCCTTGCCCATCCTCCTTCTGTCCAACCCACTAAACCATGTCTAAGTATGGGGTTTTCATAATTAAAAACTGATAAGTGCAGGGCACTGGTGGGCTGCTCTGTTGTGACAGTGGACTCCACTGACTTGCCTCATGTGCAGGACACTAAATACTCTAAATGTTAACCCATGATTTCCTAGTCAGCTAATTTGAACCATGATTTCAGCTTCAAACCAATCAAACAGTCCCATTCAATCCAGGAATGCTAATTACTGTGTGGTAATTCAAATAACTCAACCTAGGTAATTAGAAGATGACATCTAATCCACTACAACACATAGCAATGATAACAGATTAATTGGCTAACAATGATTCTGAAATTTCAGCAATAATGACAAACAAATATTCGACGACGCTACTTGACGCGAACAC
This sequence comes from Nicotiana noctiflora, assembly GCA_032618575.1. Lineage (NCBI taxonomy): Eukaryota > Viridiplantae > Streptophyta > Magnoliopsida > Solanales > Solanaceae > Nicotiana > Nicotiana noctiflora. Next base: position 24,636 of record JASVEL010001874.1, on the reverse strand, counting down.
GTATTTGACAACATTCGATTAACCGATTACGATATGTGTAATCGACAACCAAAATCCGATAAAACAGTGACCAACAGATTTTCGGACAGCATTTCATAAATCCAATAACTTGACGATATTAACAACGAATTGAATTCGACTAACAACTACATGTTATCGACAAAGAACAACAACTAACAGATCGACCAAATAAAAGGTCCCAAAGAGATGAGGAGAGAAATGAAAATGGCATCCGAATCTCAACGATATTGACAACAATTGAGAACTACTATAGGGCCGAGCATAATTAACAAAACGGAGAAGAAAACAAATACCTTTGAAGATGAGAGTGTTCGGCCGACTTGGGTTCGAAAAGAGTTGCGGTTGCATTTGAAGTCAAATAGACTTTAATTGGAATGTTTTCAAACGAAAACATTCCAATTAAAGTTTATTAACTTCAATTTCGTTCAATCCGCATGAAATCCCCAGTTTCTCAATTCTAGGGTTCTTGGGCTCGGGTTTGGGGCTTTTGCATTTCCGGTTAGATTCGAACCAAACCAATGTTAAGGGGAGTGTGGGGGAGGTATGAGGAGGCTGTGGTGTGAATTTGGTGAAGTTTGGCATAGTTTGGGTTTTGACTCGAATCTTTAGACGAAGATTCGAAGATTTCCGGAATGATTCGAGGCAAGGGAAGGCTGGATTCGTAATGGGGAAGGTGAGGGGAAGATTTGGTGTTAAAATGGAGGGGTTTGGACGGCGGCCGCCGGCGGAGGCGATTTCCGGCCGGCGGCGTGCGGTGGTAGTGACGGCGGGAGGCGGCCGGTCTTGAAGAGGTATGAAGAATGAGTGTATTTTAGGGTTTGGGGGGGTTTGGGTTAATTTGGGTATATTGAAATGGTATTTTTAATCCTGGCCGTTGGATAATAACAATCCAACGGCTCAGATCAAACAATGAGGGTGATGGGCGGTTCGGGTATGGGGCAAACCGGGTTTGGAGTTGATTTGGGCTGGGTAAAGGGGTAGGATTTGGGCTAATGTTTGGGCTTGGACAGGTTTTGTTATGTATTTGTCCTCTTTTTTTTCTTTTAATTCCTAATTCAAACCTAAAAATTCTAAGTTAAATTACCTAAAAATCCTAAGTAATATATATATATATATATATATATATATATATATATATATATATATATATATATATATATATATATATATATATATATATATATGTATATACATATATACTAACCTATAACACAACTATTTTTTACTACAATTAGCCCACATAATTACATATCACTTAAATGTAAACCGTATAATATTAAACACTAAAAAATGCAACACGTAATGTATATATATATTTTTTTTTGTTTTACTAATTTAACAAATAAACACGTACACAAAAATGCAGATTTAAGATAAAAATAACACAAAATCACAAAAATCATGCCCAACATGAAATTATTTTATTTTGAATTTTCTGGGAGTATTTCTCAGGTAAGGCAAAAATCACGTGCTCACAAAGATGAGTGAGCAGTGGCAATGCAGCAACAGTAACAGGAGCAACCGGTGGCAACACAGTGAACACAACGACCACACAGTAAACACCACAACAACAATGATAGACCAGCAGCAAACTCAATAGACACAACAGCAACAACTCAACACCAAAACAACCAGTGAACCAGCTATAGCCCCAACAAACCAACAGTGATCAAACTCTACCAATTAATGAACCAATGGCTAAACTTGAGCCAAGCAGCAATCAAACAGTGTCCAAACCAATAGAACAGTAATAGACAACACCAGAAGAACAACACTGGACCAGCAACAATATGCACAGCAACAACACTGGACCAGCCTCAACAATAATCAACCAACAGCCACAAACAATGACTAACAGCAGCAACAATCAACCAGGAGCCACAACACTGGACCAGCAGCACCAAATGAACACAACAGCAGCAACAATAGACAAACCAGCAACACAAACGACCAAACAATCCCAAAACAGTGCTGCCAGTGACAAAATAACAGCACTGCCAGTGGCTCGACACTTCCAAACTCAGCAGATAACACACAATCGATCTCAGCACACCAACACAAAAACAACAACAACAATGGACTAACAACAGCAACAATCAACCAGCAGTAGCCAAAGAATGGCAAAATAGGACTTCAGCAACCAAACAAACGAAACAGTAACAAAGAAGCCAATCAAACAGTACTTTTCTATCTTTCTCTTTTATGGTTTTCAAAAATGTATCTTTGCTGCCTCCTTTTCTCTCCAGGTACTCCAGTGTTTTTTTTTCTTAGCTATGACTGTCCCCCTCTCTCTAAGGCCTGTATCTCCTCTTATAGTCGACCAGCAGCCCCCTAAGGTTACCCCCCTTACACTGAATCCCCCAACCCATCATACTCCCTGCAACCTCCATCATTCAATGTCCAGGTATGGACTAAAGTATTAAACTAGTGATTCACATGAGGCTTAGTGGGATACCCTGCTGTATGGCAGGTTCCACTAGCCTCTCTTATGGGCAGGGCATTTAAAAATTAATAATAATCAACCTATTAACTATAACCAATTAACCCCCTTAATCTGGAATCAAACAGTAACAGGCCCCTAAACTAATGAATTGCATACAGGCATACACTTACATGAACAATCACACAAATGAATCAACTCATTGACGATGCTAAATAAACTATGCATTCAAAGCAGTGAGCATCGAATTAACACAGATAGAACTGGGAATTGACCGGATAAGGAGTATACTGGAGATGAAGAGAATAGACAACTAAAAGGGGGAAATGAAGTATAAAATTCACATTATTAACATTAACATATGAAGAAAGAAAAGACAAATACCATGTGAGGAGAAAACTGTATTCGAATGAACTTCGGACCCACCTTGGATTCAATTTGGCTCGGACCTTTGTTCTTTGAGGCCAATGGACCTTAATTGAGATGTTTTCAATAATGAAAACATCCCAATTAAGGTCTATTAGACCTCAATTAGGCAGAAATCGCAATTAGGGTTCATGGCCTAGATTTTTGGGGCTCGACTGGTTTTGGCAAGATTTGAACAGAACTAAGCCCGGTGGGGGTATGAGGGAGGTCATGGGAAGGTTTGGGGTGAGTTTGGGGTGGATTGGGATGATCGTCAGATTCCGGCGACCTTCAAATTGATATTCGAAGCGTTCGAGTAACATTCGAAGATAACTAACGCCGGATTCGTAATGGGGGAGGTGAGAGGAAGATTTGGTGTTAAAATGGTGGCCGTTGGCCTACCGGAACCGCCGTGAGGCGATTTCCGGCAGGCGGAGCACGACGGAGGAGGGCGGCGTTATGCTGGGTCTTTGAGAGCTTCTGAGAGACGAAGCGAGGGGGTCTGAAGGGGGGGCGGGGTATGGGATGGGCCTTATATACGAGATATGAGATTGAATCCTGATTGTTGGATCATTTACGATCAATGATCAGGATCTCCTCACTTAAACCAAACGGTGTCGTTTGGTTAAGTCATAGTCTGAGTGTATTTGGGGATTTATGGATTAATCTGGGCCGTTGGATTATAAAATCCAACGGTCCAGATCAAGCGTTACACAGGCTGAAGCTTGGACGGGTATTTGGGTTGGGTGTTGAGTTAGTGTGGGCCTGGTTCTTAAAGAATTGGGGACGGCCCAGTTCCGATTTCTTCTTTGTTTTGCAACTAGACTCCATGATGTATCATGTGTATATGTATATGTATATGTATATATATATATATATATATATATATATACATTAATTTATAACATAATTAATTTTTTAATACCACTATCCTACATAATTACATATCACCTAAAAAATGTAAATCACGTAATTTCGATATCGAACACAAAAATGCAAAACCTAATATATTTTTTGTATTTTATTAATTTAAATAAATAAACATGCACACAATAACACAAAATCACAAAAATCATGCCCAACACGAAACTATTTTTATTTTGAATTTTCTGGGAGTACTTCTCAGGTAAGGCAAAAATCATCAAAATCTTAGTCTGATGAATCTTTCTCCTAAGACATCAAAATCTCAGTCTGATGAATCTTTCTCCTGAGATGGTAATCATTCGATCTATACATTTCAAGTTTTGGTAATCAGGTGCCCACTTGAAGAATGGAATGGCAATTTATATTCGGAGTTTGTTGTTGAAGTCAGGTGCCCACTCGAAGAAGGGAATGGCAATTTATGATTAGAGTTTGTTGTTAAAGTCGGAAGCCCGCCAGAAAAGCAGAACGCCGTCTCAGTTTCCAAGATTTGAAAAGGATAGTGAACAATCGAAAGTGACTGAGTGTAACGGAAATCCCCAGCATGAATCAGAAGGAAGGCAACAAGGATCAGAAAAGATAGATTCAGACTTCGAAGGAGAATAGCTCGAAGATCACAAGTCAGGGAATTCACTTTGGAGTGCAATGCAAGATAGCAACAAAAGAAGCATGCGACCAGAATGCGAGTCAACAGTCCGAGATGATCAACAGAAGTCAGTCACAATGAAAAAAAAGGGCAAAGAGTTAATCCAAGCGTAGAAGTTGATGAAAGATGTGGTGTGCTCAAGACATGGCCGAGGTCACAAGCACTGCATACCTGGTTCCTGATCCAGAAAGCTGAAGAAGATTGAACTAGTACCTACAACTAGCAAGTATCAAGGTTCAAATTTAGAGTCCGTATGAAGCACCAACCAATACTCAAGATCAAGCTTCAGAAGACTTATAGATATGAATTTTGTAACTAGTAGCTGATAGGCTTAGTTAGTCTTTTTCATATTTTGATTTTTGATGTAATAGCAGGACCACGGACCGGAACTTCGATGGGACGGAACCTCGACGGAACGACACCTCGACTGGCTCTCCACCTCGGTATACCCCTTCCTCACTCACTTTCGAACTACACGTGGCCTGATTCCTTTATAGCCAAGGATATGTAGGCAGCTCAGATACAAGGGCTCGGTCACATTCCTCTTCTTTTAGTTTAGTCCCTCCGAATAAGGGTCGGGTCAAAAACACTTGTCTAGTCGTTCTTTGTCTGAAAACTCTTTGTGTTTTCAGTCAAAGAGGGGCAGCTGTAAACGCGTGATTTTTGACCCTACCCGAGATTTTTATATTTTTAGCGTAAAATATTTAGTTTAGTTTTAATATAGCTATCTTAGCTAATTTTGACTCTTTTACTTTACTTTTACCTTAAAATGAAAAATAACAAAAATATAGTTTTATTAATGTTTCGTAGTCATTTTTAAACTTGAAAAATACAAAAATAGTACTTTATATTTTTATCTTTTTATAAAAAACGAAAATAATAAAAATAGTTGCATTAACATTTTGTAGTTACTTTGATTTTGAAAGAAAAATATAAAAAATAACTTTGTTTTAATTATTAGTCTTATAGTTATTTTGCTTACGTAGGATTAATTAATAACACCGTGTTCTCATTCTCGGTTCCGGGCAAAGAATAATACTCGGGTTCAAACTACCCGGTTTTATAATTTTCGGACCTAGCCCATAATAATCCGAGCCCACCACATGTGGGGGACACGGACGGAGCACGAGACGAAGCCCATAAACCTTGAAACCCACGTGGAGACCCATGATTTTTGGTCTCTCACGTGGGAATCTTTAGAACGGACGAATGATGGGCAAAATTTTGCCACGGTTAAAACAATGTAAAGCTCGACTTTAAAAAGAAGAAAAAGGAATTGGAGGGGGGACACTGTGGGGACGGACGGGTTTTAAAATGAAAAGGGGGATGGTGACTTTTAGGAAACAGAAGCAAAAGGGGCTGGAGGGGGGCACGTTTTAGGGACTGTTTTTTGCATTTCTGGAGGGGCTCACGTTTTTGAAAGGTTTCTTCTTCATCTTCTTCAGAAAAAAATAGACTACTGTTAAAACCAAAACACAAAAAACCACCTTCCATTGTTGCTTCACCTTCTCAAGATGAAGAACGAGCACAAACCCTAAACCACCTTCCACCATCTGTAACGTCCAGCAGCAACCATCGACGTCGCTTCTGCGTCGTCGATCGACGTCGCCCAGCTACTCCATCTACATCACACCAAGCGACCAAACAGTCCCATCATCTTGCTGCTCGTCACGTCGCAGACCATTGCCCGTTTCCATCCAGTCGGATATCGAGCGACGACGTTGCCATCATCAGCAACGAATGGAGCCAGCCTTCATTTTTATGAAAAACAACTACGAATATAGTTCGCAAAGCTCCAGCTCTTCAAAGACAAGTTTTTTTTTTGCGTTCAAATTTCTGCTCACGTTTAAACTTCCGTTTCCGTTGAGGTCGTCGTTGTTCATCGAGGTCCGGAAGTCTGCTGGTTTGCTGGTTGCCGATTCCAGGTTTGTCTCGATCGAATTTGAATTCGTCATATTTCCGCTCGCTGGTTTTGCTACAATTATTATAGCGATCCGATAGCCTTCTGTTGGGGTCGGTTCAGTGATTTAAATTCGAAGGAGAACTAATCCATTTGAGGTCCGTTTCCTTCTATTTTGTGACTCTATTGAGTTATCATCTATATGCCGCATCTGTTCCATAACTGAGTTTAGTGAGCTGCAATATAAGACCATGAATCTGTAGTCTTCATTGTTTTGTTTTCATTATTTAATCTTGTCTTATTTTCTATTTCTCTAAGTTATGTTATTTACTGTATAGTCTGTTTGTTTAACGTGCTTAACGGTGACTTTTTTTTGTTTAGTTTGATTTGCTAAATACCAGTTTAGCTTATGAAGTCTAATTCAAGTTTAGAACAATATGGCTTGGGTTTGATCAAATGAGCCACATAGATATAAGTTTAATGTTGCGTTGTGGAGTAGTTGTAATTTGTCATTTCCTAATAATAGTTAAATCCTGCGTTTCCTCCACATTGCCTATTCTATAATTATGGACTTTTGCATTAAACTCATGAACACAATAGTATTCCTAAGGCGCGCCTCTCATGTAAATTGTACTCATTTTGGGCCTAGGATTGAACTGATAATTGATCCAGCAATAATTAAATGGTAGGCTTTGGGCCCTTCAAGTTAAGTAGCGAATCCGAGTTAACGGCTTCTTCAGTAATAGAGATCGAGTTCAGACTTGAGCTTGGGGTCCTCATACTTGTTTATTAAATATGGCTCAGATTACGGGACATGCCGTTTAGCGAATTCCGCGGCTTTTTCTCAATAATAATGCGTTAGCATCTTTAGGCGCGTATTTCATAATTTTATCTCCCGAAACTCGGGTGCACATTTATGTGACCCAAATCCAAATCTCAACAGAATCGAAATGTGTTGATAATCACGGGTACATTGATTGTGACGTGGTTTGAAATGCATTTTCATGATGTTGCAATTCTTTTTATTAAAATAATGAATAATATTATTAAAAGCGGTTAAGGGTTAAAATTTGCACATAAGTTAAAGCATGTTATAAGTCAGATAATTTAGCCAAATATGACAGTTGAGCGACCGTGCTAGAACCACGGAACTCGGGAATGCCTAACACCTTCTCCCGGGTTAACAGAATTCCTTATCCGGATTTCTGGTTCTCGGACCATTGAATAGAGTCATAAATTTCCTCGGTTCGGGATTAAAACCGGTGACTTGGGACACCATTATTTTTCCAAGTGGCGACTCTGAACTAAATAAATAAATCCCGTTTCGATTGTCCTTTAATTGGAAAAACTCCTTCGCGCCCTCGCGGGTGCGGAAAAGGGAGGTGTGACAGTGCCTAACACATTCCTTTCGAGATAATTTCAAGCCCTTACCCGAACTCTGATTTTCATCTCAAATTCTTTCTTAAAGTGTCCTAATGCACTATAATCATCAGGTGGCAACTCTCCAAATCCAAAATCCAATTCCCAGGCGGGAATAGAGTTGTCTTCCCTAAATGTTGTAAACCGGATTTCTCGCTCTTTAGAGGGAGGAAAAAGGGGGCGTCGACAGTAAGAAAGACTTAAATATTTAGTTAAAATAATTTAATAACGAGAATATTAATGTCATACTAATATTAATAAATCGGGCAAGCGAATATTATATACGTAAATATTACTACAATATTCAGATATAATGGGTTCAAACAAATAAGAAAATATTTTTTGTGATTAATATTTGAATTGAGTGCAGTTAATTTAAGTTTGAACGCATAAGATAATTTTTTGAAAATGCAGTCAAATTTAGAAAATAGAATAATAAAACTTATTTTAATTTGATAAAGTTTTAAAATTTTTATCTATATTATATTAGAATGAGTGTGGTAAAAATAGGTATTAGATTCAAACAAGCTAATAAAAATCTACATGATAATGTAATAAAATTAGTTATTGAATGATATAATATCAAAAATAAAAAAATAGAGAATTTGTTTTTAGATTTTTTATCATAGAAAAAAGGTAAAATTTATTTAAATTTGAAATGAGAAAGTGTTTTATATTATGATAAGAAAATTTATAATATGAATTGGTCCACGTAACTCAGGTCTAATAGATAAAATCAAAAACTAAAAATATTGAATAATAGAAATAAATTAGAGATAATGTGAGGATATCTATAAATCATAATTTTAGAAAATAAAATAAATTAAATATAAGGAAAGGAAAGACTAACTTAATTTGAAATTTGAAATTTTTAAAATTAAATATACATTACTTAAAAAATAGCAAAACTATGTTAAATTATTAAAACAATTACTATTAGAAATTAAAGGTAAAGATTAATTGAATTTGAAATTAGAATGTAGTTAAAACTATGATTATAATGCTCAAACTATGGACACTATCACAAAATTGAAGTCTTATATATGAAAAAAATAACTAAACTACAAAATAAATTTATAATGTAGGTAATTATACTAATGAAAATTAAAAATTAAATTTGCATTAAAGCAAAAAAGACCCAAAACCAAATGAATCAAATCATTGAACTTCAAGTTCTTAATTAGATATATATATATATATATATATATATATATATATATATATATATTACTATAATTAATTGTCTAAAAATTTCCAAAATGAGAGGATACAAGCATAAAAATATACCAAATTTCAAGAATAAAATACTTATATTTATTTAGACTTGTAAAAAAATAATAAGCAAGACATTAATTTAGTTATTAAGCTAATAAAATATTATATGATAGCACAATAATATTAAATAATAAATAATATAATAACTATAAGAAAAAACAAAATAAAAAAGAATTTGTGTACAAATAATGTGATGAATAAGACATATTTAACTTTTAGATAAAAACAAAGTGATAGTAAAACATTTGTTAAACTAATATGATCTATTGTGCTCAAATATTATCACAACATGATATGTTTAGTATTCTTTTGTATTGACAACGAAATAAAATGCAAGACTAAAATCAAGGGGTTAGGCTGCTAAAAATATATATAAAATAAATAGGTTACGCACTACGAGATTTTAGTTTCATATCCTACTTCATAATTAATATTTAATGTTATATAACTTTTATATGAGAGGTTTATATTTTAAGGATATTTGTACATGATTCAAACAACCTACATCATAATTTAACATGATTTGTGTTCGCGCAGGTACTAATACTAGTTAGATATAAAAAATAAAAAATGAAGTTCCTTAATGTGTGATTATGATTCTATTTCTTATTCTTAGAAACTGATTACGAGTAAAATTCACTTTATCATCATTTTGAATTTGCGATAAAATTTGAAGCCATTAGGTAAATATTTGAGTCATTTGGTGATGTTTTTGACTAATTCCGAATGGAGTTTTGTGAGTTGATGTTCGTAGGAGAGGAAATTTAATTTTTTGTATAGTAGCGAAAAAGTGTGTGTAAATATTTTTTATTTGCTATTATAGCTTTTATACAAGGTTGATAGATTGTTTAGAGCAAGTATATAATATTATTGGAAAATGCCTAAAAGTACCATTTAACTTTTAGAAATGGTTTATCCAAATCATCCGTTAAGAAATTGTTATTTCTATGCCACTGCCGTTAAAGAAATGGCTCATTCATGTCATTATTAACTAATGGTTCAATTTTTGTTTGGTTCATTCATGCCACTGCCATTAATCAATAATGACATAGATGAGTCATTTCTTTAGCGGCAGTGGTATGAAATGAACATTTTTTTAACCAATCGTAAGGATTGACCATTTTTAAAAGTTAAATAGCATTGTTATATTTTTTCCGTAATATTATATATACGGTATATAAATATTTTTTGCAAAAATATAGTTAGCTATGCGACTGTAAACCTAAAAACATGGTTACATATGTGCAATGTGTTGTTTGGCCGTTTATTTGTGCAAATATTGCAAAAGAAAAAAAGTGGAAATAGAAGAAACAAAGTGGAAATTACGTCAGGTAGCCACTTTAAAGAGCTGCTTTTTAGGAATTAGCCAGAACATTCATAATTTCATTGTTTCAGTTCAATTTTTTAGGATAAAAATATCCTGAACTATCCTTAAGTTACGGAATTTTGTTAAAAATTACATAACAAAATAAGTATTACTTAATCTCTAAATAGCATACTTGAGAATAACTATATGCGTACTTGTCCCCGAAACAAAATTGTACTCCCAAAAAAGTTGAAATAATGATAAATAAATAGATGAAACCTCATTAAATAGTAACATTATCAGAAAATTAAAGGGATGAAACCTCAATAAATAGTATTCTAGCAATATCATAAAATTAAAGGAATGAAACCACATTCAAATAGTAATAAAATCCAGAAAATTATTAAAAGGATGAAACCTCATTAAATAGTATTCTAACAATATAAGAAAATTAAAGGAATGACCTCATTCAAATAGTAACAAAATCAAGATAATTATTAAAAGTTTGGAACCTCGTTAAATAGTATTCTAACAATGTCAAAAAAATTAAAGGTATGAAACCTCATTAAATAGTATTACAAAATCAATAAAAATTATTAAAAGGATGTAACCTCGTTGAATAGTATTCTAAAAATATCCAAACATTTAAGGTATGAAACCAAATTAAATAATAACAAAATCCAGATAATTATTAGAGAAATGCAACCTTATTAAATAGTAATCAACAATTAACTCTATATAAGCTATCCAAATGCTTCATCCTTCCATTATCAAAATTCAAATTTCAAGAAAAACAAAAAATATGGAAAAATCTTCGCCTTTGTTTAAAGTTCTATTTCTCCTTGTGTTGTTTTTCATGGGAAGTGCAGGTACAATCTCTTTACTCTTTACACTTTTTATAGAAATCAAAACTTAAAAATGATAAAAGAAACCTTTTTATTAAAAAATTATAGCAATTAAAAATCGAATAATTAGTGATTCAAATCTTTTTTTTTTCGATCAATCAATCAATCAATTGTGTCTCAAAAAAATTCAGGAGGTTTTGTATTCTCTCTATTTATTATTCAGAAGATTTTTTGCGCTACGAACTTATTTACCTAATCGTCGACTTATAGCATGTTTGGTCAAATTTTTACATTCCGTTTAATGCACTTTTGAGCAGTAATTAGTTGTTGACCAAATTTTAAAAAGTATTTCTAAATATATTTTTTCTTAAAAGTGATTTAGGGAAGAAGCTTTTTTTTTTTTGCTTCCAATAAATTGCTTCTGTTTCTATTCAAAAGCCTTTTTTTCCTTCAAAAAACTTGGTCAAACACTTCATAGGCGTTGACTATAAGTTTTGGAAGTTGTTTTTTTCAAAAAAAAAATTAAATAAATTCTAATATGTATTTGCTTATAGAATTAATCTAGTTTTTGGAGATTTGAAAATTAAAACTTCAAATTCCAATATAGAATTAATTTGGGACTTTTTAGCTGAAAAAGAGAGAGAGAGAAAAGGACTTTTTAACATGTCAAAACTTGCCCCAAAATTCATGTACAAACACATTTTTAATTTCAAATCAAACTTCACCAAATCAACTTCTTCAAAATTTGAGAATGTATGTTCAAATGGGTCCCTTTAACTTTTAAAATAGCACTTTTGGTCCAAAAAAAAAAAACTTGGTCAAATACGCTATTATTGCAACTTACCTAATTTTAATAAGTTATAATAATAAAACTAAGTTTGAGAAAGAACAAAAAAAAAGGAAACACAGGAGAATTTTCTGTTTTTTATTTTTTTATTTTTTCATTTTAATCTTTTTTTTTTATTTTTTAATTGTGACAGAGGCAAAGGTTTGTATTGGATTTAGCAAAACATACAAGGGACCGTGTACAGAGAAGGTAGACGCTGGAAAATGTACAGATGCATGCAAAAAAGAGGGTTTTGTATTCGGACAATGTACTAGCTTTAGCCACAAAGGCCAATGTTATTGTGAAAGGCCATGTCCTCCCAATTAATTAATATCCCCCTTAATTAAAATAAATATTTTTCTTTTCTTATTATGTAAATCTTTATGAGGCATAATTAACAAATTAGCCTCTAGTCTAATATATCCTTTGATGTTCAATTATAGAATGGTAGTATTTGGGAGCTTTTTAATACTAATATATCCTATCTCCATATTAATATTGTTATTATTATTTTAGTATTATCTGATTCTTCAACTTTATTGTTATTTTTTTACTTTGATTGTTTTTACTATTTTTTGCTATTAATATCTTTCTTTTCTTCATTTTTCATAATAGCCTTGTTTTACTATTTTTTATACTATTTGTTTTGACAACGTTTTTCTTAAGCCGAGTATTTATTGAACAACCTCTCAATATCATACAAGGTATGGACTAGGGATAAGGTATGCATTCCGTGGCGAAGCCAGAAATATTTTCAAGGGTTCAAACTTGAAAGAAGTAGGAGGGAAATTCGACTAAGGGTATTCAATATAGGTTTTATATATGTAAAATCAATATATTACTTATATACACAGTGTAATTTTTCGTAATTTTTCGGCTAAGGGTGGTCAGTTGACCACCCTTTGCTAAAAGTGGCTTCACCCACGTCTGCATTGCATGCTCGTATTCACTTTTGGAGTCACTCACCTTTAAATCACTTTTCGGCTAGGTAATTAAGTAAAGATTATTTTGTCCAAGTAGGATTTGAAGTTTATGGGTTCGAGATTATAGTCTGTATAAGTTATTGGGTTTCAAATTAATAATTTGAACAAATTTAATGAAATTCTTAAGGTTTGGATTGTATTGCGCATGCTATCTCTGCCCATGTTGACGGATACAATTTAAAACTCTATAAATTACAATGGGTCCGACCACTACCATTATTCATTTAAATATTGTATTTTTTATATGTGGTAGGTTACAAATCCATGATGTGCGCCTAACCAACACATCACAAGTTGTACTCTTACATATTTAAGTTGTGTCCTCGAACATTACAATTCACCTAATTTCAACATTTATTAAAACTAGGGATTAAGAAAGACAATGCAGGCTGAATATTCTTATGCCTCCTTCAGAAATTACAATAACAATATATAGATGGCGCACGTTCATTTTTAAGATTAGCATAAGTTTCCACACCCCCTTGACATAGATCAATGGTTCAACTAAGACTTAAATTTCAAACTGGTTCGTATCAAGCTATATGAATCCTCAATATTCATTCATTCAATCTAAAGTAGTTGGAATCAGTCCTACGAATCTTCTATATTTGTTCTGCCCCATTCGGCCTCGTTTCATTCCAATATCAATAACTACTTGATAAAATTGCAAGATGAAAGTATTATTTTAATCCATTTCTTGGGACCCAATCCCCAAATAGACATTCATGAAACAAGATAAATTCCATCTTGTTAAATGAATCTTGATATTCAATCAAACTAGTATAGTCGGTTATATAAAGAAAAAATGACACTGTATAACTGCTCTTAAAAAAATAAAATATATATTTTTTGTATATTCTATATATTATATATAAAAACTATATATATTTTATATATATATATTCAGCCTATAAATAGGATCATAAATAATTATCTAACACAAATTAAAAGTGATAATACCCATTATATGAATCATATATATTTGTTCCACTTTATACGGACTCATTTCATTCCAAGTTTCCAACATAAGTAAATAGCCACTTAATATTAATGCACCCAACAACAACAACAACAACAACAATAACAACAAAAATCTTTTTCTGGTACTACCATAATCCCCAAATACCTATTCGAGAATCAAGAAATTAAAATAAAGGGAAAAGGGCCAAAATTATACCCCTATCGAAAATTAGTCACGTTAATACCTTGTTCTACTTTACGGTTAAAATTGTTCCTACCGTTAACAAAGTATGTAAAATTGTCCCTACCTTTACTACAGTAGATAAATTTGTACCTAAATCTAACAGATTTCATACGTGGCAGTAGGACCCCTCATTTAATGTGTCAACTAAGCAAATACCAACACAAATTGAAGAGACTCATGCTCATTTTTTTTGACCCCGTGCCTATTTTTTTGACACATGCCCATTTCTTGGACCCTTCCTTTCCCGTTTATCCTCTAAATGTGAAGAGTTGAAGATCAGAAATATGAATAAACAACCACCACTTCACCAGTCCACCACCTTCTTTCACCAATTTATGACATAAAATAGATTATATAGAATCATATGTGGGAAAGTTCACTTATTAAAGAGTAAATATATCTTGTTTTATCAGTGTAGTTTTTTGAAAATTAATCCGATGATTGTAATTTTTGGGTGATTCCCTTTGATTTTAAATAGAAGAATATTGTGTTTCTCAATCATACATGGAGATATAGTTGTCAGCGGCTTCTGCCATGACAACCACCACACTGCTCCACCACTCTCTTCTTCCCGCCATGAAGTTTCTGATGAGAAAACTGACCGCCGGAGATTTTTCAATAACGGAATTATCTGGCATTATCCGGCACGAGATACAAATAGAAACAATATATGGATATATGGAAAATTGAAAAATGGAAAAATGGGGAGAACAACAAATTTAGAGCGAAAATTTTTGGTAGGTTATGCAGAAATTTATTTACAAAGAAAGGCTAAGGATGATGACTTTTTGGGGCGGGTTATTAAAAGGGTGGCGGAGTAAAAAAAGCCTAATTGGCACATTATTTTGGGGGTCCCGGTTGCCGCGTAGAAAATCCGTTAGATTTAGGTACAAATTTATCTACTTTAGTAACGCTAGGGACAATTTTGCATACTTTATTAACAGTAGGGACAATTTTAGCCGTAAAGTAAAATGGGATATTAACGTGACTAATTTCAACAGTAGAGGTATAATTTTGGCCCTTTTCCCTAAAATAAAACCCCAATTTCTCACTCTTACTGATGTCGGGTTCGCATGAACCTGATCTATCCAACGGGCACAGCCGAGAACAAGACGAGCACGATTGGCACTGCTAATGTAAGTTTTGCCAATATGTTAAAGGCGAAATGGCTTCCTTGCCACTCAAATTTGTAGCATATTAAAAGCCGATACATAAACTTTTGTCTTTCCTATTTAAACACTCAAACTCGTGAAACCTATAACTAATAAACACATATGATTGTGTGTAGTCGGCAAGCGCTATGACACAAATGACATCTCACATACTTATCCTCTTATTAATTGCCATGTGTATTATATGGGTCCCACTTTTTAAATAAATTATTTACTCACAAAAGTTTTATTTTCAGTTCATTCTCTCCGTCTAGGACGACATTGCGCCATCATTTTTCCTGGTACATCCATCATTTTCAATCGTTAGAAGTCAAATTAAACCTTGAGATTCTAATCAAACCTCAGTAAAAGAAATAGCAAAAAATGGTTATAACACTCTCGAAAAGACCCGCAAAATTACTCCGGCGAGATTGCTGCCGGAAAAAATGGCAACCATACGATGATTCACCCTAAACCGTCACTGCTTCACCTTTTTGCCACTTGCCTTGCACCTTACTTACCACTTTATTTTGTCACCTCCTTTTCAACAAGCCCACTAGCAATAGACCAAATAAATCTGAAACGCCGCCATTTTACTACTATTTGCCACCAAAATTTAAAGAAAAAGAAGAAGAGACGAGCAATAACCAATTCGATATAATTTTCTGGTTGTGAAGGAGTTTGAGGGTGTGAGAAACAGAAGTGAGGGAGGGGAGAGGAAGCTGGGAACAAGACAAAGAGAAGATGGGAACCAATTTTATCTTATTCTTTTTTATTTTATAATTTTTAAATCAAATTAATTCATTTAGGCGCCTAATTAATGTAATTCGCATGCATTTTGGCCACGTCAACTATATAGTTACCATGTAATCATAGTCAAACGTATTTATTAGTACTCATTCTGTCAAGTTGGAGTGTTCAAATGGGAAAACTGTAAGTTTATGTATCGGCTTTACAAACGGGTACAAGTTTAAGTGATAAATTCCTAAATTTGTTTTGAAAATCATATTTGGGTGAAGTTTGACTTATACCCACAAATTCTAAAAACTATCACAAATGCGTAACATCACCTTTATAAATGACATTCATTATATTATCGCAAACCATAGTCCTAAACTTAAATAAAATTAGTACAAAAGTATCATTTTTATAATGAACTACATAATACACTATACAAATACAAAAGTTTTGACAATTATTAAATATGTAATAGTGATATTTTGAGCTCTAGTTTTGGGATTTGGATTTTGGATTTTGGAAATTTGCCAAAATGTAGATAAAATCTATGGCTAAATATATTTGCCAAAAAAACCTAAATATATTTTGTATCAGCTTTACAAGCATATACAAATTTAAGTGGACAGTATGCCATATCGCCTATACTGAAAGAGTCATTTCTATGCCTGACCATTATCAACCTCAGCCTTATCCTCCCTCTCTCTTTTATCGTCCTTGTCAGGCTTTTAGTTGCTCGATACCTCGTTGCCACCTAACACAAAAGCCAATGTTCTTCTTATCAGAGTACTCTTCATTGAGTACTGAAGAGTATCTAATAAGAAATATTGAGTGCAGACGAACCCGGTACCTTCATGCTACATCTGCCCCTATATGATTGTGGCAATTGGCATGGTTAAGGTGGTGAAGGCTCACATTTGGTTAATATAATTCATTTTGTTTTGTGGGAATGTGGTTGACTCTGATGATCCCGGCTATTCTACGAAACTCTCACTGAATAATGGAACTTGCCTCTCTATCATTCTTCACTTAAATACTGGGTTTTGTCTACGATAGTTAGAATCAAACCTGTAACTTTTCCCCTAAACCGTACATCACGCGCTACACTCTTATCACAATAATAACGCCCCGAGGCCGACACATTGGAAGATTTTGTCTCAGAAGAAAAAGAGAAACAGATAAACCACACATTCAGTTTCACTTAAGAAGCTGTTTTTTACTCCATTCACATGTATGATTTCCATCCGGGGATCAAATGATTCCCATCACTTTGTAAATTGTTGAAATTTCAAAATCAATTAACAATTAAAACAAACAAAAAAAATGTGGCGTACATTTTGATTGTAACTCAAAAGAAGAAGAAAGCAAAAAATCAAAAGCTTGGTATATCCCCCTTGAAACAAATGTGTCAAGCCATCATCAGACATGCAGTATATCAGCTCTTGCAGCTTCCATGAATCGTGCAAGCAAAAATGGCGCATACTCTTCGACTACTATGAGGGGAAAAGATGCACACCTTACTTTTCTCACATTGTTCGTTTGTTTGTAACCAAAGAGTAAAAATTGAAATTAATATGGGGCAAACCTGGTTTTGTTAGCATTTAAGAAGGAACTCGCTTTCATGCGGAGGTCAGCTTTGCTTTTCTTTCATCCAGTCTACAAAATTATCCAAAATCACAGGCCATGCTTGATCTGTATCATAGTTTTTAAGGTCTGGAAAGCTAATCTGCAAAAAAGTGATGACGACGCCCACCAAAAGAATGACC
The DNA here is from genome assembly GCA_032618575.1 of Nicotiana noctiflora. Classification (NCBI taxonomy): domain Eukaryota; kingdom Viridiplantae; phylum Streptophyta; class Magnoliopsida; order Solanales; family Solanaceae; genus Nicotiana; species Nicotiana noctiflora. Next base: position 6,793 of record JASVEL010001874.1, on the reverse strand, counting down.
AGCAATTCGATTCATGAAAAATTCAGATAGTACTTGAAAAGTCGATTAGTGTTTCTCAAAGAACAAATAACGGAAGTTAACTAGATACATCTATAGGTGTTCCCATATGCGTCTGACCATAGTGCAAAAAATAGATAATAGAACCAAAAGAAGAAGGATGCCAGAAAGTTAAAATGAAATCTTTATTCCGCTAAATTAGCATTTGCATACTGAGTAGACGAGAAGTGGGCAATGTTGAATAAAATTACTTCATATGGTCCTCAACGTTTGGCCAAAGTTGGAATTTGGTCCCGTTCCTCTAATCATATCATCCTGAATTACTTAGTTTGAGATTGGTTTTTACATAATGCTTTAGGCCATCTGACGGCCAAATCGAATTCCATTTCTGGTGTAATGTAATGTCATAAACTACAATCTGATGAAGCACAATTGCAGAACTGGAAGAAGAATGTCATAATGAATACTGACAGAAACGAAAGGAGAATCAGGTAATGAAATACGAAAAGAGAGGAAGAAGCGGAGCATTATTTTAACCAAATAAAACACACACACACACACACACAGAGAGAACATAACATAACATCAAGTAAGCTAGAAGGACCTACACAGGCTTAAATGGCATTTTTATGAGTTGCCAGTTGCCGCACAAGAAACAACTAGCGCATCAAGTAAGCTAGAAAAAACTATACAACGAAAATATTTTACCTCTTGGCAAAATCGAAGAAAATTCGTCCATTGATCCATGTTGATCACCTTATAATCAGTCTGATTCTAGTATGATCGAAAACACAGAGAATCAGTGCTGTAAAATAAATTAAGAATTGAAAATTAAAGATTTTAACATCATTTCCATAACTTAAATGTTTCTAACAACATAAAACCTAAACAATAGGATCCTTCCGGCAGTTATATGAATAGTTAAGCCTCTGAAGTCTGAACCGAGGCAAATTTCATTATCTATGGCATAAACAATACAATTTGCAGGCATTGTCCATGTGATATCAAAAGATATTCGGAATATGTAGGTAAGTACCTACCTTGAGAAACTCAGTAAATGAGTCGACCTGACTCCGGAATTGGGACCCCAGAACAAGATCAATCAGTAGGCAAATGCTCTCAATGTCCACACACTTCTGCTTATCCTCTGAGAAAGACAAACCAGGCACATGTTAGTAGTGGATTAGCTAAATCAAGAGACACCATAAACATCAAATAAAATATGAAACCTACTAGGCTACAAAATTGCCTCTCAAAGAGAAGTTTACCAGTAAGGCAGTAACGAAAAGCGTAGGAATAAAAATCCTCAAAATTTTCAGGCATCATGACCTGAATATGCAAATGAACCAAGGTCAGTTAGATGACCATTACGAATCTTGAAATCACCCCAGCCAAGTTACTAAAGAGAGCTGACAATAACATACCTCTGCTTCCAATTTTGGCAGCGCTTTTTTCAATTTGTTAATAGTATCAACCCCGAGATCTTTTAACCCTTTTCGCCATTCATCCTGACAGTTGGAAAAGAGATCCCCGACATGTTGAGAGAACTAGATTAGTCACTGAGGAAGAATGCACCAAGAGCATACCAAGGATTAAAAGCAAAATGCCAAAACTAACTCAGATGAGAATTTAGTTGAATCAACAGAAAGAACAAAGTATAGGCAATCACAAAAGAACCAAATGCCAGACAATTCCAACGATACAGCATCCGTATGAATACATCACAAAAATAAAACACATTGAAAGGGTTTATAGTCAAAAGAAAGCTGAACAAATAAAGAGCAGTATCTTACCTGAGTAAAATATCCCTGCTTTTCGGCTTTCAATTTCCTGATCCATGTGAATGGTCAGTCATGTATTACAGAAACACAACATTTTATTTAATAACGACCGATCACAGAGCACATACTGGCAGCAGATGGCTTACCAAGCAAGCATCAAAATTCTGACATTAGTATGATCCACTCCTAGATCTGAGCATAGTGCCTCAATCCCCTCTGGACTGTGAAACCAAATATATAGAAACTCAATGAAGATTCCAACATCCTTTACGCCTCTTGTCAACCCACATATGCAAAGCTAGGTAAGTTTCAAATGTTAACTAAAAGATAGTGATGACACAATCTACCTCTGATACCATAATTGCAATCAATGTTGAAGTTCATAAAATTATCATATCTCAATTCAATGCTAGGATTAAAGAAAGAAATACCAGATAAGAGGTAATTCTGATATTCTTTTTACTGTCAGCTAATGCCTAGTTGACTGGACCAACAACTACTTCGTCTGAGTGGACCATAGTAATGTTGCTAATCAAGAACATCCATTTTAGGTAATCTTGGTTTCACAAAATTGGGAATCGAATCAATCAACTTTCAAAAAAATCCTAAGAACAACGTAATTTTCAGCTGTTGCTTCCATCAAGGCTAAGTACTTAAGGGCCTGTAGATTATCAAGTATCGGCTGTTCGGCTAGGTAAATCATAGCAAACAATTAGCAAAAGGTGAAATTAGTTTTAAAGTAGAAAAACTTGAGAAAATAATTTGTAGAATTGCTATATATATAGAGTTGTGGTTAGACCTGCCATGCTGTATGGACGTAGTGTTGGCCGGTGAAGAAATCTCATGTACAGAGGATAAGGTTGCGGATATGAGGATGCTTAGGTGGATGTGCGGGCTCACCAGGTTAGATAAGATTAGGAATGAAGTTATTCGGGGAAGGTGGGGTGGCCCCAGTGGATGAGAAGATGCGAGAGGCGAGGCTTCGGTGGTTCGGGCATGTGCGGAGGTGAAGCCCCGATGCCCCGGTGAGGAGTTGTGAGCGGCTAGCGGTGGTCGGTGTGAGGCGAGGCAGGGGGAGGCCTAAGAGATACTGGGGAGAGGTAATTAGGCAGGACATGGCCAGGATGCGAATTTCCGAGGACATGACCCTTGATAGGAAAGTCTGGAGGTCTAGTATCAGGGTTGTAGGATCGGGGCTTCTAGATTTTTCGTACTTCTTTCCCGGGGTGGGTGAGGCATGGTAGGGCTACCCATAGAGGATTCGTGTATTGGTTTGTGTTCTCTTATGGTAGTCATTTATGGTAGTTACTGTTTGAATATTATTGCATGCCAGTTTATTTATGGTACATATGACTCTTATGTTTAGATAATTATTTATGCGATGTATGCTGGAGTAACTAATGCTGTTTGTGTTTTTGTTTTTGTTTGCCTTTCTCTTCCCTACGCCGAGGGTCGATTGGAAATAGCCTCTCTGCCCTCTCGGGTAGAGGTAAGGCCTGTCTATATATTACCCTCTCCAGACTCCACTTTGTGGGAATATACTGGGTTGTTGTTGTTGTTGTTATATATATCCTCATAAGTTAGGGTAATGTCTACGTACACACTACCCTCCCCGAACCCCACGGTGTAGGATAATATTGGGTATTTTGTTGTTGTTATTGCTACATATATGTAACCCCTAAATCACAAAGTCCATGAAAAGAAACATATGAACAATAGATTATAAATTGAAACAAAGGAACTCACTCGATCATGCCTAGCAACTTATTGGCATACTTCTGAAAAAGATTATCAACAGATATTCCGAACTTTGAAGTCTTGCCTGAAGCTGAATAAAACAACGAAATTGTCAGGAAACTATAAGTGAAGGCAAAGAACAATATAATTGTAACACATTGACCATACCAAGAAAGAAGATAATAAAAATTAAACAAAAGTTACAAACATCCAGCTACAGAAAATTTCTTTCACGGAAAGAAAACTTGTTGAATCAACACGTAATACAACATTCATGGTCTTCGACATTGTTAACAAAATTTTATTTAAAAAATGAGCAAAATTTGGACCAGAACTTGCAAATTAAGACAGAAAAAATTTATGCTTATTCCAAACAGAAAAGAAATAAACAGGGACCAAACTGTAAGTTGGGGCATCCAGAAGTTACATACTCAACGTGTTTATGCATAACGAAAGAATTTGAGACTACTAAAGCATGATAAATCGCACATCAAATATAGAGCGAGAACAATTACCAGGAAACAATGTATAGAACGACTCACAGTAAGTAAATCAACTTTCCATGCCTTAGTTTACAAAAGGCAGTTTACTTATAGTTCAATAGCTTCTTACAGCAATCCCATGTGAAGACCAGAACCTAGACTCAAGTGCCATATCTAGCTAGTGTTCTGCAAGGGTGTATTTGGATATCATTAACCTCAAACTAGGGTTTAAGAAAAGAAAATAGAGTATTGACCTGCATTGTGTCCTCGTGCATTTTAATTTACCTAATTTCAAGATTTATTCAAACTAGGGTTTAAGAAAAGCAATGCAGGTTGAATCTTACGCTTCCTTCAGATATTACGATCGCAATATACATGCACGAATATTTCTTAGATTAGCAAAAGTTTCAACATCCCCTTAATACAGATCAACCATTCAACTAAGACTCATATTCCACACTGGTTAGGATCGGCACTATGAATCCTCTATATCCATTCATTCAATCCAAACGAGTTGGAGTCAGCTCTATAAATCCTCTATATCCATTCATTTGATCCAAACTAGTTGGAATCAGCTCTATGAATCCTTTTATAAACGTTATGCCCCATTTGGGCCCATCTCATTCCAATGTCCACAAATACTCACTTGATACAAATGCAAGACGGAAATATTCAGTTAAGCTGTTTCTTGGGACCCAATCCCCATAATGCGAAAAAATTACCCGCACCTGGTGTTTACACCACACCGATAAATGTAAGTAGGCATGTGCCTTTCACACACATTTATCACTTAATCGTGTTTAAATGATATAAATTCTAAGTTAAATTTTTATGGGCCAAGGATAAACTGCTTGATTTGGTGTGGGTAAGTATTTACTTCCCCAGATACACATTTTCAAAAAAAAAAAAAATAATAAGATAATGTCCATCTTATTAAGCAAATCTTAATATTCAAACTACTTTGGTGGATTATAGGAATCCTCTATATCCCTATCCTGTAGAGGTAGATACCCAATTGATATTCTTTGTTTTAGGTCCAAGAAACCCACTTGGGGCCAATCCATAGGACAAACCATAGCCTTGGAAACTCAGGAACAATCGACCCCCTCCTCTACCCTTTTCCACTTAAATACCGGACTTGTAGGACTCGAACATATGACCTAAATTACAAGTCCCTCGACCTTTGCCACTTGAATTAATCCCTGGGGCCAGAGTACATACCCAATTGACATTGATGCAACAATAAAAGTTTTTATTCTTTTATTTTTCTTGGGACCCAAATCCCCAAATACCCATTCAAGTACCAAGAAACAAGATAAAATCCAACTCATAAAACAAAATTTGAAATTCAAAAGCTCCCCCACCCCCAATAAAAGAAAGAGCTTCCATCAGTAAGCAAATAAACCCAAAAACACTTATAATGAACAGTAACTACTGATCACATAGATAAGGGATGGTACGTAGAAAAATGGGGGAAAAGAATTTACCAGAGTTGACAGATTCAGTGCGTGAAGATTTGGCAGAAGTGGATTTGGGTGAGTCAGACTTTCTCTTAGATGCTCGAGGCATTATTGACAGTACGATTTGAAAGCCTCTTAAGGGGGAATTTGGAGAAGTTTTTGCTTCAGAGAATGTGGAATATATAAATGTATAGGGGTGGGTGGGTTTGGGACAGGTAGGGGGAAGGGGTGGTCAGGTTGTGTGCCCACTGGGAAGTGGAGAAAAGAGAAAGTTCCACCCACAGTAAAACTAAAAAGACAGAATAGAAGTTGGTGAGAAAGAAAATTATGGGAAGTAAATAATTTTAGCAGGTTTTTGGCCATAAGTTTTTGGAAGTTTTTTTTCAAAAAAATATTTTATGTATGTGTTTGTTTATAGAATTAATCTAATTATTGAGAGATTTTGAAAATTAAATTTTAAATCCCAAATGTAGTTTAAGACCTCTTTTGGGCCAAATCATTATTATTTGGGACTTTTTTGCCGAAAATATATATTATTTTTTTTAAGTGTCAAAATTTTACCCGAAATTTATGTTCAAACATATTTTTAAATTCACAACAAACTTTATCTAAATCATCTTTTCAAAATAATATTTGGGAGTTCATGTCCAAACGGATCCTTAAATCGTTTGCTTTGAAGACAAGTTATGCTGGATTAATTATGTTGGGATTAATTGTACTAATATTATTTCTTATTCACTGTGTGGTAACCCTGGAGTTGTTAATTTTACTGCGTTATCCTAGGATAACTTATCCTGAATTATTATTCCATCCTCTGTCAGGTATAAGTTATCTCGGTACTAGTTTTAATTATGCGATAACTTGTCCCGGGATTAATAACCAAACAAGGAATAAGACGGTATTAAATTTTTTATTTAGAATATTTTTTGCTTATCCATCGTACCAAATGACACCTAAATGTGTGATCCATTTTTTCTTTTAGAGTTTCTTTTACTTTAAATTTGCTGAAGTCTTTTATTTATTTTTTAAAATCAAAATTTACTAAAATCACTATTGTTTAGTGGCTATTAGCTTCATATAGCTACCGCATGTGAGAAATTACGGGAGAAAATATCGTTAATTAATTTTAAAGTATTTTACAATGCCTTATTTATATACATTGATTACATAATAATAGGTATCTATTTTCCGACGTATGACACTATACATGACTAACTACTTAACACTCTCACTCAAATCGGTGCATATAAATCATATGAACATAGCTAGTTACAGATGTAATTAATACGATAATGAGTAAGAGACTTAGTAAAAGTATTTACTAGTTGATCATTCG